>JAKTSB010000164.1:0-53156 GCA_030579975.1 Blastobotrys buckinghamii (nom. inval.)
AAATAGCCTTGGAATGCAGCCTCTTTTTTTTTTTTTTTTTTTTTTGAACGAATACGTTATAATCGCGAGATTATAAGCTGTTCACATAAAACTCTAGTAATATAATGCAGGTAATCAATATCATGATATAACAGTTATATATATTTTTCTTTGGACATATAAATAGAACCATTCCTCTCTAAATTTTATATACTCAACCATTCTACTTCTACATCTTAAATATTCAAAGTTAATGAACATTTTATTCGTTATAATGATAAATTAAATAATTTGGTAACCCCCATGCTTGATAACCCAAACGTTTTGCCATTTTAGCAAAACCTTCAGTTTCCATCAAATGATAGAATGGGAAAGGAGGGAACATTGCACCATCACGATGAACTTCAGCTTTAACCAATAAGGCAGTACCACCAACACCATCCAATTCAATTTCATTATGAACGTCACCATTTTCATCTCTTAAATGTGCCATTAAAGTTCTATAAGTGGCCATTTCGGCATAACCTTCAACAAGAATTTCATCATCTCTCATCTTGGATGCAATTTCTTGCGCATTTTCTGAATCAATCCATGAATTATAATCATAAGGTCGAACTTTCTTTTCATTATTTTCAACATATCTTTGATAACAATTTGGAATAATTAACGCTTTGTCGTGTTTTGCCAAATCTTGAATCAAATTTGGTGGTGTTTCAACTATATCACTATCCAACCATAAAATCCATGAATGATCTGGTCCAATAGTTGAAAATAATAAACTATTTCTTGCTAATGACATTTGACTTCTTCGTTCTTTTTGAGCTGATAAAGCATGTCGATCCTTTTCACTAAAAGTATCCATACTCTTTGTGTCTTGTCGTAAGATGGTGATTTTTCTAAAGCGATTATTTTTTGGACCTGTTTGTTGCTTTTTAACATATTGTTCTAAACTTTTCAATGCTTGATCACCTTGAGAATTTTGTGGTACTATAAACCCCAAATCGATTAAATCGTGTGGATATGATAATTTTGCCAAATTTTCCCAATATTCAGGATAGAATCTAGCTAATGGTGTTAAAATTAATACTTTTTCTTTATTATCTGCTGACCTCGAAGTAGCCTTTAAATTGTTCATTTGATAACTTTTAATATGATTACCAGGTAAATTTCGTGGAATTGGTTTTTGTGTATTATTAGATGAGAATAGCGTATGGAACACTAAATAAAGGATCCCAATAGATGCAATCAGCCCAACCACTGAGGTCGGTCTTCGCAACATCATTGGAGCCATCGCTGATATATATTGGTTGGTATTGTTGGGTGGATTAAGGAACGATTGATGTGTCGAGAAACAAAAAAATTGCTGAAGTGGAATATTCCACACAATAAAATTTCAAAACGTGTAGAATGTGTGTGCCTGGGTTTTTTCTACGTGCTTTATTTACTTGTTACGGTGCGTGGCTGGGAGGTTCAAAGCAGTATCATATTTTATTTTATTTTCCACAAGCTGTAGATTACACGTGTGCTAAATTCTGACACATATCCTGCTGTTTCAAGATTTATTACAGATCTTCAAGCTCTTATGGTGGTTACAGAGTGATACAATACAAATCATAAGAATTTCACAATTTATTCATCTATTAATAAAAATTTGAGATTTTGGAAAATTTTAAATGTATAAATAATAAATTACTAAATAACAGTTTATATAAGACCCATCAGACAGCCATACATTCCCACCCAGTATAACTCCACCGAAATGGCACATATAAAGGGTCAAGATCATCGCTCCTTCTAAAACAAAGAATCGGAGACCAAACCATGTCCAAAAGGAGCACAGTCAGCCTTGATCCAAAACTCGTTATAAATTGAAGGCTTGTAAATGCTCTAGACCAAACCAAAAGGTAGGCCTAAAAATCATTAGGTTCTCACTCTAGGGATTGCAGGCACATCTCTCATCAACTGGGATGGATTCTATGGCTCTTGAGAAGAGTCCAAAGAGAGACGTTTACTATAGAAATGATCCTAATATTGTTAGTATTTTTCTGTTCAATAGATTAAAAGCGCATTGAAAGCCTTTAAAGTTATGGGGTACTTACCTATGAAGTAAAGTCACTTGAAGAAAAAAAAAATCAGAATAAAGGAAGGAAATGGGCTATATTTATACTTTTTGATTTGAGATGATCGGTGACTTTGATCGGAGGGGTACAAGCTGTAATAATTCTACTTAGCGCTAATATTTTACAAATTTTTTTTACAACTTTTTCAGTGAAACAATTTTTAAAAATTTTCAAGGTGCTAAATTTTTTTCAAGCATTGGTTAGGGTTGCCTTTCCTAATTTGGGTGTAAGCTTGGGTAAAGAATATTTCTGCACTAAAACACGGCCAACTTCTTTAAAGTTTTAACTCATCCATCGCTAGTTACTTTAACTACAAGATTTGAAGACATTACTTAGACAACAGTACAGATTTGAATGTACAGAATCGGATAAATGAAAATAAATAGTTAACTGGAGCTATGGTGATAATCTCAGCTATTTATTTGAGCAGCAAAGTTGTTAATTAATGCAAAATTAATTGGTTGAAATACTCCTGAAAATTATCAGCATCTTTAACATACTTGTTCGTTTCTCGCTCTGAGATAGGATCAAAATAAAACTCTGCAATACTATCAATTGCAACCAATATCGGTGAAATGCAAATAGATTGAAAATTAGCTAACGTGCCTTGTACATCATCAGTAACAATCGAATCTGTACCTATATAAACCTCTGGTTTTTTATAAATTTCATCTAAAATTGTATAACATAATCTGATTGATTTATAAATCATTTCAAAATATCTGAAAATAGGCTCATATAATGATTTATCATCCGAATTATTCAAAACATTTTGTGCGGCTTTTGATCCAAATTTCAGCATTAACTTCATTCTAGATTTAAATGCACTATAAACATGGACTATCAAATTTTGATTATCTTTGTAACTATTGAAATTCTTGGATTGAGAATTCTCAACCATATTTAAATAAATTGTCATAAAGTTTCTGTAATCAGTTTCACCTTCAGTATCACATTCGAAAAATGCATCCTTATTTCTTAGTAGCACTTGAAATTCTGCATTTACAGCATGCCATCTTATATTATTTGTAATGCTAGTGGGTGAAGGACATATTTTTAATAAACAATCAATACAAACTATTAATGGACCAGGATTTAATTTATAAAATAAAATCATATTGATCAATTCTAATAATTCTTGAGCTGATTGGATGCGATCATATTTCAATATAGCAAATTTGAATTTCTTACTTTTTTTCATTTCTAGTTTAACTCTTTTATCTTCAACTTTATTCTCTTTAACAAATTCTTTATATTCTTTTTTATTATTTTTAACTTCTTCACTAACAGTATAAGTTAACAAACCTTTTGGTGGTAACATTGCATTTTTTCTTTTCTCTTTTTCAGTCTTTGCATCCAATTTTTCTCTTAATTTAGCACCCTTTGATGATGTGATAACTTTCTTACTTAACAAACTATCAAATTTTGCTACTTCTCGTTCTTGAATTTCTTTTGGTATTTTTAACGGGTCATTACTCCATCTTTCACAGCGTTCAATTAATGTCTCAACTGGTGTTGGAAATTTAATTCCACTTGAACCATCAGATGCATCAACGGTATCTATCTTTCGTTTATCAAATGAGAACTCGGTAAATAGCCCTGTATCTTTATACTTGTTCATATTTAGCGATATTGCAGGAATTTTATTGATGTTATTTTCTGAACTTGAAAAACTTGAAATATATATATATATATATTGATTTAATTAGCGCTATAGAAAAAAAAAAAAAGAAAAAAAACTATTAATACCTGAAAATTTGGAATAAAATATCAACTCAGCTTTTCACCGAATAAAATTAATAAAATGGTTGAACATTTGATTTTTTATTATCAAAACTTGCTTGTGCAACATGTAGATTTCTATTATCAACATCATAAACAACATAGGCAGATCTTAAGAAAGAATCACCTAGTAAATTAATACCTGAAGATTGAGTATTTGGAGCAATAGACATAAAATATTTTGGTTTGCCAATCATACTAACTTTATAACTTGGAATGAATAACTCTGATGGACGGATATAGATATCAACTTTTCCGCCTAAAGTATAATATAATCCTTTAGTTGGTAAATTATCAAGGAAAAATAATCCACTAGTATAATCATACCAGGCCCCAAACTGTTGTGCAATTGACACAACAATATCAATTGGTACATAACTTAATGAAGTGCCACTATCCAAGACGACATCAAATTGTTTATTACTGAATTGACTTAATTGAGCAGTAGTCTTGAATTCCCTTTTACCTTTAAATGGTAATTCAACCAAATTACCTGAATATTTGGAATGATCAACACCACCAAATAGAATACTACCAGTTGAAGAATCCAAATCATCTAAATATAATGAGTAAATATTATTGCTGATAATCCCTTGCTTTTTTAGATTTGAAGGAAAATTAGTATATTTATGTTTAGTAGATTCATTTTCTTCCAAACCAATACCCCAAATACCAATACTTGAATCAGTCTCATAGTTAACTGCACCAAACTGTTGTGCTGTGACTTTGGCATCACCAATCGCAACAGTGTCTTTAACCCAATCACCTTGAGCCGCACCACTTACATATCTGATAGAAAATCCATCATTTAAATATTGATAGGTACTTGATTTTTTAGGGTTGTATGGAAATGGTTGTCTAGCATTTGCGGTATAAACCCATAAGTCTGAACTACCAGTATCAATTAAACATTCAACTAGTTGTCCAGGAGTACCGACTTCTAACTGAGCAACATATTCAAAAATCTGGTTTTCTAAAGGTTCTAATACTGTTCGTTTGGTTAATTTTCGTTGTTTGTTGATTGAGGTAGTATTAATCAATCTATTTGAAATTGTAACTTTTAAGACTTTGAACTGCTCTTGTTGCTGTGAGACTGAAGCTGCATTGATAGATGCAATTGATCCTAATAGTATTAGTAGACCAGTGAGTTTCATTTATTTTTACGCTGATGATTAATAATAACTTTTTTTAGAAATATTGATCATTTTGTATTATATTTATATAGTTAACTCTTGGATAAACATAGTGTTTTAAGTTATATATTTGGTTTTAAGTGTGGGGTACCAAAAGGGTCATTGAAATTCTGTGACTCTCTTGTAATTTTTCATGAAACCTCGTTTTAGAGATATTATGTTCTTGACGGATTGTTTCAGGTATTTGTGATACTTGAAATGCTCACAATTGTTGTTCAGCATGATGTAATGTGCTCATACTTTAATAATGCTTTTCAAATTTTTGATCATAAAAATTGTGCCATAAATTTTAAAGATGTGTGTGTTGATTAATTCTATACATGAAATAGAAGAGTAGTTAGGGATTTTGCAGCTCGTTTATAAATAATTCCCTAGTCGTTTGAATGTATGTTCTAGACTATTCATCAGCATCTTCTGAATATGGATAAGAATCGACGCAGAGAGTTGTTATTGCGCTCTGGACTAAAACTTCCTGCTAGAAATTATATAAAGTCATGTTAAAGGATATTAAAATTTAATTTACAGAGTATTAACGTAATAGATCAAAAAAAAAAAAAAAAATTTGGACTACATTTAAGCTCCTTTTTTTAGATACATCACATAGTGAAACATTATATAAGTATCTTTACTTTATGATATATGCTGAGAAGATACTAAGATAATTAGAAACAACATGTGCACAATAAGATTATTAGATATTGAATCATCGACAACTGAATGAATATGGTAGAGCCTTGATACATCTTTATTAGTCACTTCCCTATCTCCAAAACATTAATAAATGAATAGTATATTCTGAACCTTATTACATTTGTGTAAGATAAGGTCAGTTGGAGGTAAGTGTTGTAGGACACCAATATATGAACATTTCATTAATTTTTTGCACTAATAGTCGTCACTTTGTGCTTATTACGTTTGGTACTCATATTAAGGTTATTAATTATAATAATTGGAAAAAAATAGTTATGGCGAAAAGATAATCAAAAGCGTCTAAGCACAATTTAAAATTGACATGTGTTGAAAAATGGCCCATGCGGTGAGATTTGCAACTTAAGTGTGACGATTCCAGGCAAACTTTAACTTTAATCTATCAAAAACCATCATGAAACACTCCATAAACTTAAGTTAACCTCCATTTTAATACTAAATACTAGTAAAAACAAATATAAATTAGTATTTTAAATAGATTGAGAAGATTAGTCAGTTATATTCCAGCGAAATATTATATGAATTTAAGTAATTAAAAAATCGATTTAAGGGGTATGTTCCTTGCTTAACCCACGTTTTCAGTATTGACTAGGCTATAGTACGTTAAAACATCATACAAGTATATCATCAGATATATTCAAAAAAAAAAAAAAAAAAAAAAAAAAAATTTTTTGTCAGACTACAATGATTGTCTAGTATAAATAAACAAAACTGTTTCATTATATTTTATATTTGAAATGCCACCCTGATCATCTACAGCTATTTATCACATTTAGATCTTTAAAACTGAATTTTTTGTCTGAATAAGAGTAATTCGTCGCATAAATATACTTTTGGTGCAATATTTGTGCACTTTTGAACTGAATTTGATTCGATTCTTTCAGGAAATACCATGGTATAACGCGTCGTGATATGTACAATAATGCGTTGAAAAAGAGATGGTTCAAAGGTGTTTGAAACATTGCGCGGCTTGAGGATCTATAGCGGGTATACAGCTAGCTCACGGAGGAACTGGATCGACCCAATTAGGAAATGCCGATCCCGACAGGCGCATCAGGATCTTAAGCTTCGACAACATCATCCAAGTCAGATCTTCGATGCTTGTAAAAACTTAAGCCTGCTCAAGAAGTTTGATCGATACTGTACACTGATTTAAAGTCTAGCATTTTGGCTTAACTGTGGGTGGATGCCTGTGATAGTACCACAATGTGTAAGTTCAGGGGCTAGTCTAGCTTAAATCTGGGGTGATTAATGATATATTCATCTAGATCGACGGTCATAAAAGCTTCTATAGATCCTCTGGATATAGTACACCATGTAATGAGCTTGTTAAAGATTAAAGATTAATCTACAGATTGTAAATGCAAAATAAAGAAGATCCGGTTCAGGGCAAAGATTGTAAATACTATAGTTAAGAATTTCAAAGATGCATCTGGATATATGATAAAGAGTTTCGCATGGTTAACTAAACATATTGCTGAGGTGTTGTATACTTGTGTACTTGTGCATATATGAGTTGTACAGGTGAACAATTAAGTATGTAATTGATGGTGCTTTTAAACGCTCAGAAAGGACCTTGTGTGACAATGCTAGTAAAAGTAAGCTCCTCATCATATGGTTATGAATATGAATTTGTTAGATGATAGAACAATTCAAGCGCACCGGACATTTATTCTCAAGCATCCTCATCAAAACTTTTCGATTGCTCTTCCATCAAAGTCCATAAATTAGAGCCAAGCCAAAAAAACTCGAGTTGGTATCATAAAAAAGTTATTCTTTTCTGATGGGTCTCCCTCCCCTTGTACCTTACTTTTGCTTTTGATCGTCCAAAACTTATCGCAGTGATCTGATTGATACTTTAAATTATCACCCGGAACTTATGTAATTTGGAAGAGAAGTTTAGGATTCTATTGCAATCCATAATAGTATACGCAGATATTTGTGGAATTCTTTCCACACTGCAGAGAAATTTGTATACTATAGTCAGATTATTCATTTAATCAAGAAACATAAATCTTTGGAACCTTTTATTCTTTCTTTTCGAATTTGACGGGTTTCAAATTATGCAATATATGTATAAATTTAAATGGTATACATATATGGAGTCTGCATGTGTATGCTTAAGTATACATTAATTTCAATTGTGATTTTTTTTAAGTGTGCACAGTATACGTACGTACGTATACACTATATATATATATATTATATATATATATATGGTTGCACTCAAAATGGGGCAAAAAGTAAATCGTATACTGCAGCATATGAATGAGGATCGCTCGAGGGGCTTTGACCTTGAAGTTTCTTTTTTGTCTAAGATTTGTTTTATTCCAACCCAAGCTGCAGTACTATAGCAACTATAGCAGACCGGCCTTAGGAAATCAATTGTATCCGCTATATATATAGTAAAAGCATTTTCTGCTTCATTATATGGATAATGGATTTATTACAATTAATCCAATTGAAAGTTAATGATTTATAAAAGCTCGAAATCTATCACTATAGATATATATATATAGTAAATAATCAAAACTGTTAAAACATCCATCCGGTCTAAGTTGTAACTGAAGAGAAACTAGTTTCAATTACTTAAGAACAAAATAGTTTGCTAACTACACGTCTTCATTAATTGGCACGGATCTTAATGTGATGATTTTGCGGGAGATTTGCAGTCCATCAAATTTACACTTTCGGTTTTACCATGGCTGCAGTAGGGTGAACTTTAAAAAAGATCGCTCATCTCTAAATTACGTTCATTTCTTTTTAAAAGCGCTTTTGAGTCTTAAAGATCTCGAGCGATCTAATAACTACCTGAGCTCTATATGTTTATATAGAGTGCTGTGTTAGTATATCCATGGATATATAGTGGTATCCTAAAATAATGCTAGCGTAGTTTATATTTAATGTTAAATAGAAAGTCCTTTTATAAATATACTCTTAATTAAATATATACTTTAACAATTTAACAACTCCCATATATGGATGGATCCTGATGGGGTTAAGTATATCTATAGGATATACCACGTATCATATCCGAATGGAGTACAGATACTGCAGATGATCCATGATGAATCCGATGTATTCTAATCTGAGCTGCAGGTGATTTGATCTCCAAAAATCCTGATACTTTCATTGTCTCATAATAAATGCATAAACTTAAATGCACTCGCTAATCTATTGCATTGCAGAATATTCTAATACATACATTCAACCTACTTTAACGTGCTTTAAATTTTTTTTGAGACCCGGACTTCAATTAAGCAAGTCAGGTAAAAAAGTAAAGCCGCATGTACAATCCGCGACCGCGGACTGCAATCATTATTATAAATACTACAATGAAGAAAAATCTACAGCTGGCTCAAGTTTGGATGCTGCGTGTTAATATGATTCTGAAATCCACTATCTGGATCGATATATACGCTTTAAATTGGTAGGTCTGTACGGCGTTTAAAACGAACGATCTATGATTTCATTCTTTTCTTTACGGCCTTGAAAAACTGATATATTTTAAGCGGGGTTTTTAGGCTTTCTTTTTATAATGGCAGGTTTTAATTTCAGCTGATTTTCGAATTGCAGCCGCGTAAATTGAACATAGAAGCTAATTTAATTGCTGTAATCCATTAAAATTATGTTTATAAGCTATAGGACCGGGTACTACTGTACTGTATATAGTTGCAATATGGATATATATATAGTGATAGGAATAGTAAGTCTCAGAGACCTGAGTGCAAATCAAGGTGCAAAGCTTAAAATATTCTTCAATAATTAATTGACATTTGATGGATATATCCATGTAGGATGATAATGTGAAGATGAGGGGTTAACCCTTTTGAGAAGGTCTTAAATTTATATTACTAATTTGGTATTTTCGGGCCTTAATTATAATTCTTGCTTAAATCATGCTAATTAAAATTTACAGTCATCCTATCCGGATATATAACTTGGGCCAAACAGAGTAGTTTTTTAACCTATTTGTATTAACTCTACTGCAGTATTACCATACCTAATTTAATTGGTCAGGAACTGCTGAGCAGAAATGGGCTTTATTTTTATACCTTAGAATATGTTAACCGTTTCAACTTATTAAATAGCAATATGATTTTTTCAGACCAAGTATCAATTTTGGGGCAGTTTGAGACTTTAAAATCTTTATCCAATAGTTAATTCCTATGGTATACTGTCGGAATGTTTATCGTTCTCTATCACCATGTAGATTGAAAAGAATTTAGGCTTTGATAAATAGCTGTTGATAGTCCAAAAATGTGTATTATTCAGGGGAGAAGCTAATCTTTATGTTCTAAATATAAAACTATTGGGGGGCTTAGCAGTATTGGTACAGTGCTTAAAGTTTCGTTCCGCATAAAAATGCTCGATTGTGTATACATTAATTGTATCCGATATGTATAATATTAATCAATTTATAGATCAAGCTCGTTTCAATATGGCATATGTTATGCAACTACGGTTTATACCTGCCATGGTAGCGCTATAGATATCTTCAATTGATGGCGAGCTCAAAAAAATCTCTCTTATAATTAATTAGGTCAACTTTATAATTAAGATAATACATGGACCAATTTGTAGGATATCCAGCTGAGGATCCGATATGACATATGTAAACAGTTTACATGCTTTGAAGGATATCTGAGACTTTGTTGTATACTTACAGTAAATTTAACGTGGTAATTATAATATACTTAAGTCGCTCTACCAGGTACCATGGAGCAGTATACGTTGTTGCGCATTTATGATACTTAAGTTCAATTGAGTAGCATCCTCAATTACCATGGTAATTAAGTGTAAATTACCAAAAAGATTATAGGCAAGGGGCGCTTACCTTAATTAAAAGTTTCACTGCTCTGATAATTTTATGATTCCAAATCTGGAAACCTTGAGGTCTGTAACCTCTTTTAGAGCCGGCTCAAGATGTATTACTTTAGCTCTTTCATTAAATTTTTTGATCCTAAAATGGATAAAATAATGTTAATATCGCTTCAAATTTGTCAATTGTTAACCATTTTGGGATGCATAATACCCTCTAGCATCTTTTTCGAAGTAGTTTATCCCATCCGGATATACGTACGTGCACCATGGTTTCCATCGATCATAAACTATGATGACGTTACAAAGTAAAAATTTAATACCTACCTTCAATGAACCAATCAAATTTAGCAATTCTTTTTCTGTAATTGTGCACCTTGAATGGACCCCCCATCAGCAGCATTTAAATTTTGAAAAAATCTCAAATTTAAAATATCATTAGATCCTCTTAAAATTAGTACTCGTTCTTCCCAATCTCAATGTTGGCGTTATCGGATCTATTCATTGCAATGAAGGATCACCAAGATTAATGTCAATCCTTTAGATTGTGATAGATCTTACAATAGATCAGCAGGGGAGAAAAATCCAAAAAAGTGGAGAAAGATTTTATAGAAACATTGATCCAAGCGCTTTCAATGAAACCCTTCCAATCTCAATTTAGCGCGGTACATCCGCAGAATTGACAAACTTTTTTGGAGCCTTGCTAAGGCACAGAAGTTTAAATTGGCAAACCCCATATGGATATATGCACCCTGAATATCTGTTACTACTAAATGTTGTTGGACTGATTTGTTCAGAGGCTCAGGAGTTTTTCACCGCGTCGAATTAATCACTGCTATCAATCGAATTGAGCTGTATAATATATTTGTAATTATACAGTAACGTTGAATGGTGAATACGGAGTATATAAACATGATGTTGAAATATAGTCTTCTCGTAATGAATAGGATTTGAAGGATATTGTCCTAGATCGGTCGTCTATTGACGCTGATAATCTACAGCTAGTATATCTGATATAATATGATGGTGATAATTATAAGGATTTCTGGGCTTGGGCGTAAGATATGTACAGTATATGAGTTATGCATCAATTGAAGTCTTATTAGCTGAGATTTATATACAGACAGTATAAAATCTACACCATTATAAGTATACCTAAATCATTTAGATATAGTTATCCTGACAATGCAGCTTATTGTCTGTTTGACATTTATTGTTATTCCCTGATGAACTTCTAATTGCTTATCAATGCTATTCTATCCTGCCAATAAGAGCATAATAATAATTTGAAAGGCATGTTCTTTTAGATTCAACACTGAAATTTGTAGCTATATGGCGGTCTTTTTATTGTTAATTTGTTTCATGTGAAATATCATATTCGGATGATAACCTAAGTGAATCGAACACGAATATTAGAAACTTAGTAGGTTCTTAGAAACACATTAAATTACTACTATAATACAATATTAAATATATAGTAATTAGAATAAAACATCCAGGATCGGGTCTTTTTAAATCCAAACAAATTACCTTTAATCCCCTCTGCTGCCGTTGGCATTATTAATAAGATACATATATCAATTTGGGCCTAACTGCCCAGTTACTATACCTGTCAATATGTGCCACTACACAGCCTTTAAAAAAGGCTTTAAATTACAACTGATCAAAAAAAGTTAGATGGTTGCTTTCAAGGCTTGAATTTGGAATTAGAGCTGTGGCTAGTAGACCAAGAACTACCAGTATCTGGATACTATAACTTGAACTAGGAAAAAAAAAAATTTAATACAGTCCATGGTGTAGAGCAATTCCAGCTTAACAGCCTGACGATCCATTGTCAGTCTCAGCCTAGGCATAGCACAGTCTTTCTTGCTTGATTCGAATTACATATGTATACTATAGGCAGCCTGCAGGTATTCCTTAGACTGCAGATAGTACGTATGATACGTGCCTATATATATCCTTGCATAGTCTACTATGGATATTTATATACATATGGTATGGATATAGGACAGTCTAAAATTTAAGTGGATCAATTATGACATCGGATTGCACTACATGTAGGTTCGAGACTTGTCTTAATGCAGGTTTAGGTTATGCATAATTATTACATACATTTTCATTATTGGAGTGAATCCTTCAAAAATCTTCTGAGGATATCCGGATATTGAGGTTTTATATTTACCTTCAATGTATACTATTATCATTATAAAAGCGAATCTCTAAGAATTGAATTAGTGTCAGATAGAGCTGTTCATAATGATTAACTTTTGATATAACAAAACTTCAGATATGTTCCATCCAGATACCTGAATTTTGTTAATAATTGAACTAGTTTGCTATGTCGAATCAATAGTACGTCCGTATTACATATATATATATATAACAATGAGGAGTTCATGATACGTCTATAGAAGAGGATACTTTTCATACCTTGTAATCTTTGTCATATACGGTACCAATAATGACTACAATAAATAATGGCTCTATTATGAGATGAAACGGGTTCTAACATCTTTAGATATACTATACCACTCATAAGCAAGTCATCAGTCACAACAAGGTCATATGTATAGCAAATAAATTATGTTAAATATATACGATCTTTATTTAGAGTTGAAGTCGACCGTGGAGAGATGTATCTATTTGTTCAGTGTGTTCTCCTCGTGATTGGCTGGCTTCTTTATTCCTCAACCCCAAATAAACATCGTGAGTGCAATGTTGCTGTAATCATGACATTAGTTGTTAAACTTGTAATTTCCAGGATTGAGTTCAAGCCAGCCGAGCTGAATTACTCTATATATACTGTATGGATATAGAGAATGGTATTCTGTAACTTGCTACATTCAGATATTATCAAGAAAGCCTCAGAATAGATGAAACTTTACGGTACCATCGTTCTGGATTGAAACGTGGCGCATCATATGAGAGTTTTGTGATTTGGTGGTTTTTTGAAAGCTCGGTACGAGCTAAATCTTAGGTTTGCATGCAATGGTGGTAGAAGCAGTTAAGAACGCTGCCATGGTAAAAACATTATAAGTATATATATATTCATACTTAAAAGCCGTCAAACTGCATGCAGTATGCATGTTATAATTAAAACTATCTTAAGCTGAGTGTGGTACCATACCATGGACGTGGTAATAATTTGGTACCATCCTTGTCTCGAAATATTCCATGGTAAAACCGTATGTAATAAATATATCCGGATATACACTGTATATAATATTTAGCCTTTGAATTTTTCTGCTACTTTAAGCGATTATTAAAAGTAGCTTGCCGTATATATTAAGATAAATTACAAGACAAAATTAAACCAGTATATGGTATTATTAAGCTTTTGAACAGTTTGAAAATTCAGAATTTAAATCAAGCGAAGTCTTTGAATATTATCACCGATATCAGAAACGGTTATAAAGTATTGCTACAATAAATTTGAATTATGATACTCAAGTTGATCATTCTTTGAGGTGTGTGATTTACCGGACCAGTGGGCGTTGCCAATCCTCCATCGTTTCAAAATCTGACAGTTGAATCTCACAGTGCCATATGTATATATGGTATCACGAAGACTTTTTGAAATATTGCACTTAAGAATTGATACCAATCGATCAATAGCTGAGGCTAACTAACTATAAGCTTTAAGAACTATTATAACACCGTTCCATGGTATAATATTAGACTGGATTTTCCAGCATTTGGATCGGTACAGCCCAATAGTTTATCAATAGTTTTTAAGGCTTTGTGGAAGATACTGACTATTTGAATAGTAGCTGCATCTGAGTTTTCAACAGTAAGTGTAGTTTCATCCAACAAAATTTATTTCTATATGGTTAAAGTAGGTTAAATTTTTCTCCACTAAGTGTTGGACCTAATTAACAGGTAATAGTGACGCCAATGAGCCGATGACACAGTGGAACTATCTCCAGAAAATTCTTGACTTAGTTCTCTTGTATATGCATAGTATTGAATATAATCAGTCTACCTATACATAGGTTGAAAGGATGTCCAGGGTGCTCTTACCCAACTATAGAAGATGAACTGGAATTGTAAGCCTATGGTACAGGTGCGGTAGTTTAGCTGTACGTCATGGTGTAGCTAGACGCCAGCCGATGCACCAAAACTTGCATACGCCAAAAGGCATTTTTTTTTTTTTTTTTCAAATGCCGAATAATAAAACTTTGCCAGCACTGTTCACACGTTGTACGAGAAAGTTTATGAATACCCCAGAAATAGTTAGCAATAATTCTCAAAATATCACGCATTAAATTCTGGGTTCATTAGATTAGCATTAATCTATTGACTATTCAGTAAAAATCAACTTAAATGAGTTTGTCACTCTTAGCATATGAGCAGTTACGGTTATAAAAAATCAAACCAAAATCAATGTAGTACCTGCTTCATGCAATGAAAATCGTCAAATACAATGAACTATCTCTTTTAATCGCATTCATCAAATGTCTATCCTCTAATAGATCAGAGAATGGAAAATAACCTAAAGGATCCACCACTTCGTGCATTATAATGAAGCTTAATCCTATATTTTATGGAGAGCATGCAGTTGTGGATTTTGAACTTGCAATGTATATCGATCGAGATCTTACCCAAGATCTTAGATAATCAATTTAGATTGAGATTCATATGTGCGGCACTACAGATCAATTATAATGGTACAAGAATGAGCGACAAGCTTACTATAGTGCCGTGTATATCATATACCATATTAACTGCGCTTAAAATATTCAAGTACTTCTATCACATACTGAGCTCTATAGTAGAGTAAACATTATATATTCCACCTCAGTCATGATAAAAGAGTAAAAGTAGTATTCATGGCATTGAATAAAACTAAATAGACTACTGCAGAACCTGGGCTCATAAAAAATCTCTTCAGATATCTACATTTCAAGAGAGTTGCTCCTACTTTTCAATATCTATAAACAAGCCCCATGACACAACTCCTCAGTATATCCAAGCATTTACCCAATTTGCTGTCTTTAAAAACAAAAACAGTGACCGATTTTTAACGATCAAACATTCAGAATTAATTGTTAAGTATTAGCTTATGAATAACATTCTATTTTTATTGATTATCAAAACCCGAATCGATAACAGACATTAAAACATTGATGTATACACCTGTAGGTACTCATCGCATCAAAACTTTAAACTTTATCGAAATAATCGATGAACCGATCATATATAATTATAATCTAGCTCCGTAGATGATTAATCAATTATTTTAGTGATGTATCAGTTCTTGAAAATATAGTGATCAGATTGTCAGTGATGAGATTATGTATCTCGGTGTGCTACCAGCTTTGGGTATTGGAAAGATTATCGTTTTACATGAGATATTGATCAACACTTTAACCGGATGAGCGTTTTAATAATAACACCAGCATGTACCTGGTACATTATATATATGAAGGGCTTTCATCACTAGACTCTCAGCTTGGATGAGTGTTTAATCATAATAGGACCTGGGATTTTAGTGTACTAATGAGATAGAGATTTGCTTTATGGATTGCATATGTCAGTCGCTAAATTACACATTACTAAATGATAAGAGTTTGAAACTGTAAGTAATTACAATATTAGTGCACCATGGTGATTAGAATAAGCTTAATGAGTTTAATGTGATTTTATTGTTTCGGTTCGTATTCTAATGCTTTAAGTAGAATAATGAAAAGTCATACAAAAATTTTATTCATTCCACTCATGTCTATGGTGCCTGAATAATTACTTGCATCAGGTTAAACGCAATTCATTATCATTGCTAGGATTCTAAAAATGTTGGGTTTTATTCCCATGCCCTATAATATGAAAGTTACCTGCCATTGTGATTATGCATTATTTGATGGGTATTAATAAATTTCTACTAAGGATAGCGTAAATAATTAATTGTAATTGCAATCATTGAAGCCAGAACCAGAACCTCCTATAGTTTAAGATTGCAATGTACGGCCTGTATACTATAGCCTCTTATCTCAGCCTGAGACATAAGGGTCTGGTCAAGACATTATATTGTCTTACACTGTCTTGGAAAATGGATCAAGCAAACCACCGACGGTTTTACCAGCTTCCCAATTTAAAACTTGGAATATTCTGATTGTGCGCACACTGCATGCAGTTAAACAGGTTGGATTGTATAATATCCACAAGGATCATTAAAATCATGCAAAATTTTAAAAGAATCTAACCCTGATAGCTGTAAAATGCAGTTGAACTATATTGCTAAATGCTCTCTCGAAAGCCCTGCAGTGACACTGATACCTATAGAGAAATTGTGCAATCTGTTCTAAGGCTTTAAAAAATCGGATAAGATATCTCCATTCATGTCTAGCCCATCATTTTAAATGATTAATTTAACACTGATATTCACACTAGATCAGATAAGTTTCATTTAAATATCCAAAACACAATGTTATATCTCACAGACCATTCCTATCTATTGGATAGTCTATCGTCATGAAAATCTAAGGATTTGAAAGCCTGCAGGTTCATTATTACAATATCCAACGAAGAGGTTCTAAGTGAATATCACTAATTCCAATTTCAGGAGAACCTACCGTGGGTTGTAGTAAAGTGTAGAAACTATAGCTCAAAAAAAAAAAAAAAAAATTCATCAAACTAATGACCTTGAAGCTCTGTACTTCAATAACGGCATTTGGTGGATTAGTCAATACCAGTAAAAGCTGAAGTACCTCTTACTTGCAGTGATTAGAACGCTTAAACAGGGGTTTGTATCAGAATTCAATACACTATCTAGAACAATTTACCCAGCCAATAAAAGTTATTATAACCTATATACTAAAGGTGGTATCAGTCAATCTATAATGACTGATATTCTAGATCTGTACTAAGAGAATCTACAGGAATATAACGGTCAAGGTAGATACTATTCAAGATTTGCTTGTATCCGCATACCTGCTACTAAAGAAGTTGAGTACCATTTTTCAGAAGTAAAGTTTTAGTATCAAATATTTAGTAAAATTGTGCTGTCATTTCTTGTTTGAAGTATTAAAATAGTGAGCAGACTTTTATGAACTGTGGGGGGGGGGGGGGGTGTATATAGATTAACCTACTTTAGAAAAGAAAGGTTTTGATTTAATTACCGTTCCAGATGATTAATGTACCAAACTTACAGCTGAAATACTATTCTAATATACATTTTGAAGTAAGTATATATAATGGATTTTAAATTAATATCTTCAGAAGTTCTTTGAAAATTGTTTGTACTCTAAATGTCAATTGAAAACAAGGTAGAGGTTATACGGCAAATTCCCTCAAGAATTCAATATAAAATTATAAAGCATTCAACAAAGTCTCTGTAAATTTGCATAGTAAACTAATGAATTTGTACACAAACTATAACTCGGTATTAGAAAATCCATTAAATTTACTCACTCACTGGAACTTCAATCCTTTTAAATGAACTTTTCATTATGATTATTTTGAAATTATACTTACAAATAGCCAACATTCATTCTATAAGTAAAATACTCTAGGTTATGAAAAGAGCTATAACGTCGTTCCAATTTATTCGAGATCAATTTCTCTTATTTGATTTGTTACACTAACCTATCGTATCATCGAGAACGTTGGTTAGTCATGATATATAGCAATTGACGGCCCTAATCAATCGACATAATTTTCATGAACTGTTCACAAGTCCAATTGCTTATCATATAGTACATCATAGTATAATCAACCAATCCGCCCAAACCTAACTCCAAATTTTTTTTTTTTTCACTCATTCTTTTGTCATTCACTTGAGTCATGGTCATTTATAGACTATTCTCTTCCAAAACCAACTATACAAGTCATTAGCCACCAAAGAAGATCACTTCAATCTTCTGTTCATCTTCTATCAATCACAAGAATCATCAATCTTTCACTTATTCAAGTAAAACCATCAGTCTCTCAATTTAACAACTCAATGCCCCATCATAGCTATAATATTATCTGATCCCTATCACCAAAAGATGAACATTTGAACTTGAAACCTTTCATAAAAATAGTTCTACACTATAGTAAACTGCCAATCTGCCTGTAAGAAGCATCCGGATCATCTCAATTTTTGAGTTCTACACTTTAATAATCTATATACGTACAAGTATACTATATATAGTGGTACAAATTTGGATCCAGGCACAGTTTAATCGATTAAAAAGTAACTTTTTATTCTCATGATCGATCTTTACAAGATCTACGCCGTAAGGTTTTTTTTTTTTTTTTTTTTTTGATTGTTAAGAATGCTTAAGAAAGATTTAGTGTTGACGAAGGTAGATTTTTCTGGGTGTAGGAAAAAGCAAAGTTTCACTTTGATTTTTTTCTGACTTTCAAAGCAGGACTAACTAATTCATACTGTGGCAATGGAAAAAAGGGGAGGTGTGTTTGGATGTTTACCCAAAATGGCAGGCTACCTCCACAGCTTGAAATTAATTTGATTTTGACTGTCTTTTGCTTAAACATGCTGCAATTATCTGTTTAGAACTTCTATATATATACAGTACAGTGTATACTATAGTTCATTAGTTTATTCTATTTGATGGTAATATCTGCTAAATGATATGAATTGAGCCAGGGCTGACCAAACTTATAAGATGTAGAGTAACATGGATCTAACGCTGGATTCTGACTATAGATATATATATATTAAGTCACTAAAGGAGCTCTGAGGGCTTAATTTATTGCATATATGTTTAAGCAATAGACTATAGAAGAGAAAAAATAGCTTTTGGTATTCTGTTTGAACATGATGATCTTAAAACCTTCTCTAAAAGTTTTGTAACCTTTGAATTAATCCGAATTATAGAATTTTGTACAATCAATGTAATTGCATGAGTTTAAAAATTGAAGAAGATAAACAACAATTTCGCCAACCTAAAAACGCTTTTAAATGATCCACTTGTAAATTTAATCTGTCACTCGAATAGCAAGACTTACATCCAACATTTTCACTTACTTAAGAATTCTAGCAAACAGTATTAACCCCACAGACCATCATCATTCATAATATTTCAAGTCTTTGTTAAAAGCTGAATGGTGTAATAGCATAAGAAAGTAGTTTAGACTAATCCAAAACTCGTAGCTGCAACTGTGGATAACGTATACTCTATGCTTCTAGAATAAAGTTACATTCTCGTTTTAAATAAAGGGTGGAATTTCTATTATCAAAATAGACAGCGTACAAGTTGTACGTAATGCGTTATAAATAGCACCTTAACCATGAACCATTATAACTTCAAAGAAGAGGGGTTGGATTCATCTTATGGGGTACAATCTTCTAGGTAACCAATCAAACGTACCTTTCTATAGCAGGTTACCAAACTAATAGACCCTCACTTGACTCAAAATAACACACAAACACTTTTTAGCCTCGATAAATTATTCAATTATCTAGTACAACTTAACCAATTTATTAAGACTTGTAAATAGGTGTATTCCTTTGATATGTTATCCAAATTTTTATTAGATATCTCCTTTCTTTTCTGCTGTCTCTGCAAAACTTTGAATTAATTTAGCTTTGGCGATGTCTACATCAATTTTTGCTTTGAGTGGTTGCCATGGTTATTCGAATCAGCCCAGGCACGTCTAAGCTGGCTGTGTGAGATCGAGATTTATTGGTAATTGGTACCTTGCGCACGCAGAAGCGTGCAGAGTACCACGCACAAGTACTGGATTCTCAAAATTTAGCCCCCCACCATGGATTTTTACTTTTTAACTTGCATAAATAAGGTCTTAGAATGAGGCTGAATTTTTAGACAAAATGATGTCTTATTTTCTTCCATGGAGATTTAAGGGTGTGTGTGTGAAGTAATTAAATCCAGCAATGAAATTACCAAGCCTAGGATAGTATCCTACAGAATAGTATACATATCTTATAGCTCATATATATATTGTAACGTAAACTTAGAAGAATTAGATTACTTGGTAGAATGGAAGTTTCAATAGTGACATGTTCAATAGCCTAAGATTCCAACCACCAGTCTTTGAATTGATTGGTTAGATAAAATTCTTCAGAGTTGGTCTGACAAGGTAGCTTCAAAGTTTGATTGATCAATCGGGCTTACTTTACTAAATTGAGGAATTTCTGGAACTACATATGGAATTCATTGTTTAGGGAATTCCTATTATTATAATCACTACCGCAATTCGTTGGACCATGCTAGCTTTGAAAAAGGTCCTTTAACTAAATCCCTAATTTCATCCTTGAATCTAAATCGAACCATCACTCAATCATTATCCACTAACCATTGCAATAAAAAAAACGGTTATTTGCCAATCAATCACCGTTCCTTTGCGATCCAAATCTCTAAATCTCAAATCAGTTTCGTATTTCTCAGCTCAACGGTCAAAAGCCCTGAAAACTGTACCAATTTTTTTTCTGGTGATCGAGCTGACTCCAACTGAGCTAAAGCGGCGCACAGGTCCCCTTCACCTACGGTTTCTATGGTGAAAGAAAGTAGCACAAAAAATACGCGATTTGAGCGCGCTTGCACCATTGCAATAATTAATCTGTACCATATATGTAATTAATATAGTTGCCCCAGCTGGGTTGCCCTGAATATTGTTTTACCACTCTCAGGGAGGAGCCTTTTCAAGCTTAGCCAACAATTTAAAGGGTACATGTTGCAAGTCGCCGGATTCAGAGGAGTAGTGAATCAGGTTTTAAGACATCGCGAAACCTACACGATTTGGGCTTTGTTGCGGTGGTTGGTGATGCTCCGATCCAAGTTAAAACAGCTTCTACCATGGAAGTACTGTGAGAATTTGTTTATTTTGGAGATGGTTAAATAAAAACTCAAGGTCAATAAGAATGAAGCCTATTGAATGTTACGTTGTACTGTTATGTAATTTCCAGATAGATTTGGAGGTGACGCATAAACATTTATGGATGAGTACAAAAGTTAGATTGGTTAACATTTTCAATCAATCAGGAATTTGTTAACCTCTTAATAAGCTCGTATTTATTATTCTCGTCTTCATGATTGCAATTTATTATCAATATCGCATATATGATGAACCTGCACTGTTCGGACCGCAGGTGATATTTTTTTTAAAACTTTCCTAGGGCGTCTCATTACTATTAAGCTTAATTCACACCTAGAATCCATAGTTTTATCCTAAACACGAGACGAAAGTCATCCTGAAGATTAAAATTATATGCATCATCCATCAATCTTAATTTTTTGACGTCAAGTTTATAGACCTTATAGTAATCAATTGAGTGAAGAGCTTAGTCAGTTACATAAGTTTTCAATCATACCAATGTATTATTATAATGTTAAAATTGGTTATATCTATTTATTTCAAAGGTATACCGTATATAAAACCCCAAGATAATTTTCTTTCTAGTCACAGTCTATTATGGACAAACGTGTCTGAGATATGAGCTAAAATCTTTCGTATAGAAATTTAATAGTTACTACTACCTTGGAATTTGATAAGCATCATCAGTCATCACCTATCATGACCCTGTAGATTACTGAGCTTATAAACTCTTTGTTTATTAGTTATAGCATCATAGAATTCTTGCTTTGTCCCCTCACAATACTGCTACTCTTGAGGATCATAACTTGAATACTTTTATAGGGTACACATACTCATATTGTAGAAACCTCTTATTATCTACCGTAAATAAGTAATAAAAGTCAATATCATACTCGATTTATTATTATCGAATAATTGCTGGATAATTTATACGGTGTTGATGTAAATAATAAAATTCAACTCAGCTATGGATGTTACTTTGAGTTACAAAGATATAACATTTAGACACTAAATTATTGATAATGATCTCAAAAAAAGATCTACCAGTTAACTTACTAAACCCGTATTCAAGTGTGTTGTACGATTGCAAGTCAAAGGTTTTGTAATCAGCTGGCCATGATCACATAAGATTGGAATATCAAACCATGGGGATACGTCGGGCTATAATATTTAATCTTTATAGCACACAAAAAAAAAAAAACCAACCTTCTACTAGATAGTTAATAATGAGCTTTCAAAATTGACGTTACTAAATTGTGAAAATATTTGGCTGGATGATGATGGATATCATGATACTCCATTTTCATAATGTAGCAAGTTATATAGGATTCAATAATATGAAACTTACGATGGGGCTTTAGTTATCTTTACTTGCATCAATTGAAACGAGGTAGAATATATACTATAGTGATAGCCAACTTTGTTTGACTCACTAGATAGATTGTTCTATTATTAGGCTAATTTGAGTGAGCAATTGTTGTGATGTTTCTATGAGTATTAGCTTTGATTTAAACATCATTATTATGGTAACCATTTTCACTTGCAAATAAACAAACATTCAAAATATTATTCCTGTCATTTAATTTAATTTCAAATATATATAACTCATTCTTACATACCAACATTCGCCTGAATTGTAACATAAACAAACCAACCATCACAAAAGTATATAATTATTTTCCAAATCAATTAATTATAAAAAAATATAACATTCATTCTATTAAAGTTCTAAATTTTGATTAAAAACTATACAAAATTATATTCTAAAAATAATATATCAGCCAATCAGCACCAACTGATCAACCAATCAACATTAACTCGTACGCCACTTTTTCTAAAGATTTTTAAAAAGTAACACAGTTTTCTCACTCTCTTATGTCCTATAAACCTTTTTTAGTGCTTAGAAAGATTAAATGGACAATCATGTTGGAGCTCATTCATAAAAAATAAAGTATCCGATCTTTTACTTATATTGTCTTAGATTTTACGCGCACGCATACTTCCACCACAGTAAACTCAGATCTGAAGGCTGTTCCGGAATATGAGCGATGATTGACTTGAAGATCGGCGGGGTCATCCACTCTATCCCTAAACACCTGTAACTTCTTACCTGTCATGATACACTTGACAAACTTTCTGAAATAAAAATAGGAATTTGATGTACATAAAAAAAAAAAAAAAAAAAAAAAAAAAGACTACTATTAAAGGCATTTGGGTTAAATTGGGTTTGATAAGGATGATAAACCACCATAGATGGGTGATCCTCAGCCATAAAAACAAAACTGACTATTCTATAGTATACCACTACTATTCCGAATCTTGTTTGCAACCCTAACAATCCGGGTTTAAAATAGATCTGGTCGATGGTTTTACTGCAGAAAAGCGTTGACAAATCAACAGTTTGTACCACTTCAATTAATTGATATTGATTGATCGATAGACTTACTGAATCTCATAAACCGTTATTACGATCTTACTGGTGTTTAGCCCTTTAGTCGAGCCTTGAATCAGATGGAAAATGATAAATTAACAATTATAAACTAGAATTAGTAAATTAGAATAGGAAATTGATGTTCAATTAAAACATATATTCTTAATAGATAGATTAGGGTATGAATTTTTAAAAGCAAATTGAATTTCTCAAATCAGCCTATCTACTAGGACAACTGAGTAATCATAAATGTTTATGTTTGCTATTCATATGAGTCTGATCACTCTATACTCTTAAACCCCGGTTGTGTTTAGAAAAATACATCAGAATTATTCATATTATCATATCGTCAACGAGGTCAATGGAATAGTGTTATTCGACAAGTTTGGCAACAATTGAGGTCATCATTGTTATTAATCCTATCTGATTTTTATTTTTTTGCGATTTAATTTGTTATAATGTAACCTGGGTATTCTACAGTACTTGATTTCAAGCTTGGTAAAATTAACAAATAATATTATGGACAATCTCCATAAGAAGGTACACAAATACCCAGCCTCGTTGTTTATATCTTTCTGCTCAGCTGGCATTTAAAATTTTGTTTGCTGATATACACAGAGAGAGATGTATCTATCATTAGAGTTGACAGCTGCAGGAAAAAAAATTGTTTGCATATTATTTTGAAGTTTAAATTTTGTTGGTTTAAAAAAAGACGAGATTTACTTATCATAAACTACAAATAGTTATGTGTTTTGTTTATCTGTCGATGATTTCTATGGAGGTTGAGTATAATTGTTCTAATTTTGATAGTAAGTGGATGATAAGATGAGGTGGAGTATCATGTTTTGTGGCAATACTTTGCCTGTATTAGTGATGAGTTTCAGGCTGTTTTAGATCTCAAATTTTAACGGTCTTCAATCACGATTTTTGAATATCTTTTTAGTTGTTTACGAGATCTATAAGGTTACAACTCGATAAAGATTTGAGTATACATTACCATGGTATTATTAGATCATACAATTACTGCCAACAAAACGTCAGTAATATGAATGTAGACTTTAGACATTGAAGCTACTACTCCCATAATTTAATCTACAAATATACTTAACACAGTTCTTAGTTACTATATAAATTTAGAACTTTAGCATGAAATCTGAGCTGGATTAGGCCCGCAAAGACAGAAATTATTTATTTTCCTTAAGCTTCCAATACTAACCGCTTTAACATGATCACTCGAGTTAACTTGGGGTTTCGATCACTGAATATTAATATTACAAAACATTGAATGTATCATGTTCAAATAGAGTTATTAGAATGACATTTGCCTGGGTATTGACGGTACAATTTCAATTCTCGATCGATCATGCTCAAAATTTCATGAAACCTACTGAATTCGATCGATTCATAAAAATTCATCCATCAGCTGCACCTAGGTTTTGGTGACCAGTTAATTTTTATTAATAGTATGCAATCGCACTGTAGGTGGATGAAATTCTTTTCTCGAAATTTTTGTAGAGCTTGATAGATCTAAGCAACCTTAGTGCACGATAAAGATGGTGGATCAATATGACGGTGTTAGTGCCCCCATAGTGATATGTTCCTCCGGTCGGATAAACACTACTTGAGCTGGCGTAGGGCTTAATAACGATCGGCCTGAAATTGAATCTTAAGTCTGACTATCATTTAGGCAGGTTACTAAATTGCCATCTGGATGCAAGTTTACAGGTGTTAAAAGCCTTGGGCTTATTTTGTAAAGTTCAACCAAATCGATCTCAATGGTTATAATGATGATGGATTTGGGCTCAAATCTATTATTATTAGGTAACAAGGTTTAGAAGTCGTTCTTTAAACCAAGGGGATCGTTGTTCAGCTTGAATAGGATTTAAAATAGCAATGATAGATCTCATATTCGAAGAAAGGAAGTAAATCAATTGAAAGTTTCATCAATACGAGTTTTTGCCAATATTATGCTCTAAAAATACAAATAATACTACCCTATTCATTTATACCAGGTAGTATCGCGATATAAGGCATGTTCCTGCATTATCAAGGAAGCTTTGCTTGTGTGAGATGTAGTTACAAGATGTCTGTCAGTTTTTATAAAATACTTCATGGTGTAGCTATAGTAGACTAGGCTAATATATTGAACGAAAAGGTTGATCCAATGAGAATGATGTGAAAATGTGAAATAGCCCAGACAATACGAACGTCAATTTTTTTTTTATATTATGTATAGAAGATTTATCTCAAGATTGCTAAAGCATAGAATATTTACATAGTATTAATAAGTATTGTTAAAAAAAATTACCAGTTTATGATGGTAATTTCGTCAGAAAAATAAATGATGACAGAAACCATGTTAAGATACGGGAGAATTAGTTTACCAAGTGTACCATTATTAAGTAAGCTTTGTTTACATTAATCATAACTATAGAAATTCAAAACAGACTTTGAAAGCCGTAGTTTTAACTTATTTGCAGTTTTTATATATAATTATATTTTTGATAATATTCTTTGAATAATATTTTCCAATTTGTATATACAAAATCTGAGCTAAAGATAGCGTGAAAATAACTCTTTACATAGACTGATCCAATTTCTTAAGTTGACAGCCCGTAAAACTTGACGTCCTGTTTCGAGAGAGTTTGATCCAGGTAAACCTCAAGTTTTCAGCAATAAGCTTTCAAATATTATAGGGGGACTGTTGTACTTATTATAATGTTTCCATTAATTCAGCCATCGATATAATTCGACGTACAAGTAGTATTTGCGCTAATACGTTGTACAGTGTATGCGATAGATCCAGGTTTAGTTTACAAAATAATTCAATACCCTTCCAAATAATACAACAATTTTTACCAGGCTATCTTCAATTTTATTCACCCATGCTCTTTTTATAAAAAACCTTTAGATGGTAAGACTGTTTCTTTCCAGCCACTCAATTGAATATATTATAGGCCTGTCTTTTTATTTATTTTTTATTTTTAATGTTTCTACTATAGTATTTATGTCATTACCAGTATATTTATCGAATTCAAGATCTCGAGCCTGGACTTTACCATATAGCTGTATAATTATGTAGCACAATCGCATCAATCTTCTTTAACGTTCCTGCTTGAATTCTGTCAAAGAATCGATTGGATATTAGTGACTAAATATAGAGAAGTCGAATACCGAAATGAAACCAGTCTATACTTTAGCTGTACGATGTACATTAATTGATACTAAACTTTTATATTAGAACACTCCTACTGCATGTATACTTGAAAGCTTTGAGTCCATACCATTCAATGCTTTAGATATAGGAAAGGTTCAATAGACTACACTTTACTTTGTATACTTTGGATAAGTATTTACTTTTACGACCTGAAGCTTTAAAAGCATTATTATCTTATAAAGTGTGTTTACTTTTTCACATTTCCATATTTACTTTTGAGACACAAATTTACCCCCCAAAATTTTTCTGAGCGCTGCATGCAAAGAATAGGGGGCCCCCGACAAAAGCAATAAAACATCTCTGTCTGAATATTGATTTTAATTTCCAATACGATTACGCTATCAAGTTAAAAAAGCCCACGTACAATTGTAAAGTATTTTTTATGACCTTGCTTTAACAATGCTTGAACACTATATATAAAGCCTGGGGGGGCTAATATTCGCGCACGCAGGCACACAGGCATCAACATTTGTACCCATCCTGATCATTTTAACCTGTGAAATAAATGGCTGGGAAACAAACCTATGACAGCGTAAAACTCTTCCAAAATAGCGCCTTCTTTTTACCTCAATTTGCTTCTTCATTTACAAGTATTATACACTTAAGAATTTCATATCCCCTAATCCCCATCCATGATCCTATAAGTTTAGTAAAATTTCAAACTTTGGGTTCCCACCTCAAATGTTCAGTCTTAACTTTTGAATTATTCCTACTCTTAGTTTGATAGTTACTACAGTAAATTTTCAAGATCAGATCGGTTTGGCTGTTAAGATTGATCTTCACTCGATTCGATTACATATGCTTAAACAGCAGCTCAAGTATCAATAAGCCTCAGCCTTACCCGATTACAACTTACAATTAAGCGCATCCGCAGCGTAAATTATATTCGCTTACCGCGTGCGCAGAGATTCTCAACGTACGTAAGATAGAATTCTATACACAGCAGCTCCCGCCCCCGCCAAAAGCCCTGAAAATGAAAAAAAGCAACCAAGTTCTGTATATCTGAGCACGAACCAGGTCTCAAAAAAAAGCAAGTAAATATTAGCATGGAATATATATTCATACAATATTATTATTTCTTTTTGAACGCAAAGAACCCATTTTTTTTTTTGCCCACACTTGAAAGAGCACAAATCAATGACACAGAATTTAACACACTAAAAAGTTGGTATTATGATGCTACTTCTTTTTTTTTTTTTTTTTTTTTTAATCTATAACCTGTACGAAATTATTTTTATCATCAATTTTTGGAGAAAAAAGCAAAAATATTCATGGTATTTCTATAATCCAAAAATTTATATTCATCATATAAATACATTATCACACCCCTCTTTCTTTGCAAAAAAAAAAAAAAAGAGATCTTTCATTCATATCGACTTTTGATTTTTTATTCTTGACTATATTTATTTATTTATACCATTTATACAAGTAATTTTGATTATTTATCAACAAAACACATTAACAATTAACGAAAACTTAGATTATTACAAAGTTTTAGAAAAAAAAGAACTCAAATCCTTTCAATAACGACCTGTCGAGAATCAATCAATTAGTCTCGATAATTTATAGAATAATATCCACCACCAGTATATGCATAAATAAGAACATAATATAGAATGTTGGCAATGCAAGAAGTTCCAAAAGGCTTTTACGAAGAAGAAAAGAAATACAATCCATCTTCGCCGCAACAGCATCCAGCTACAACTACAGCTCAATCCACTCCACCAAACCAACAAGCAACTACATCAAACCCATCATCTGCAACTCCAGCATCATACAATCAACAATTACCACCACCACTACCTTTACAACAACAACAACAACAACAACCACAACATCCACAGATGTATTATGATCAAAATAACACACAAGCTCAACAACCTACTAACAATGATGAACCAAACTATTATTATACACGATATGATGATCGACAGGCAGCAGCAGCAGCTGCTGCTGCTGCAGGACATCCTCAACAAGCACCACATTATTCTTATCATCCATATCCTCCACACAATCAACCAAGAGTTGATGAATCAAATCCACAATCACAATTACCACCTCCACCTCCACCACATCCAGGCTATCATCCAATGTTGCCATCAATGATGCCACCTCAAGCTGGTTATATGTATACTCATCAACCACCTCCACCACCACACGTTCAATCTCAGATACCAAATAATAATAACAATAATAATAATAATAGCGCACCTACTAACAATACTAGCAATCAATCACAACAGCCTTCACCACCTCATTCTGCAACTTCACAATATCCTACAGACTCCTTATCTGCACAACCAGGTAATAGTCAATTACCACCACCACAAATGTTGGTACCAACAAGTCAGCCACAATATTCAATGTTTTCATCACATCAACAAGCACTAGCAGCAGGTATGGCACCAAATGGTATTCCACCTCCAGCTCAAGGTCAAATTCCTCCACCACCACCTCCTGGCCAACTAAGTACAGCTCCTGGTCAACCATTAGTGGGTGCTGCAGGCCCACCATCACATTTGATGAATAAATTTAACAGCAAGTTTTCACTAAGATCAATGAAGAAACATGTTTGTTCAGTCTGTGGGAAACGATTTACTCGACCTTCATCATTACAAACTCATATGTATTCACACACTGGTGAAAAACCATTCAAATGTGATTATGTTGGTTGTGGACGAGATTTTTCTGTTGTTTCTAACTTGAGACGACACAAGAAGATTCATGGCATTCAACCATAATCTTTTTATTATTATTATTAAAAAAAAAAAAGGGAGAGGCGTTATTATATTTACAGTTTTAATACGACCGGTTTCGAATTAACTTATATTATTATTATTATTATTATTATTACATTATCTATTTTCCTCTATTACTATTATTTTTATTATCTTATTTATGCTATGTATTTATTATTTACAACTTTACCGAAATTTTTTTTTTTCCATAAATTGCATTAGTTTTTTCACTTATTTAATAGTTTTTCTTATTGTAGTATATTTTATTACGTTGAACCTGGGTATAGCCTTGACTTTGACCAGAATTTAGCAATCAATAAAACTGCCCCCAATTGTACATCAATACTGTACAGTATCGATCTAAGTGGCCTGTTCATGTCAAAATTAGGTCCAAGGAGTACCTGTACATGTTACAAAACATGGAAAATAAGTATGAAATTATACAACTCTTATACAACTCTGTGGCTTAATCATAAAATCCCTGATGAATGAAGCAACGATTCCAATATTATATCATTCTACATTTACCTTTGTAACTTCATTTGATGAAATCAATCTATCCATATCGTAATTCAAACATTGAAATCAAATCATTTCAACCAAGGAATCAAGGGAAAATGATTTTCACACTTCTTCGGGTTCCTGATCGTCTGAGTCAAAAAAGTAAAGATTTTCGCTCTTTCTCTGAGTGCAGTCCCCCTCTTTTTTTTTTTTTTTTTTTTTTTTTCTGGCTTTTTCTTCTTTCAATGCATGGTGGTGCACGCCAAACAGACAAGCATGATGATGTCTCTCAAGCACTCCTTAAAAATTTAAAGCCTGTAAATTTGATTAATTGGGTGAATCCAGAATTCAAAGAAATCCAAAATCAGATCTATTATTATCACCAAGTCTTTGATAGATAATGGCTTAGACCCTCCAACCTGCCTAAAATAATAATGCTGACTTGTTTACGTACATCCATATGTAATTTCAAGAATAATAGCCTGGCTTGTATTTCTCACGATCCAAATCCTAGCTGGTGGTTGTGATTGCGTAACATATTTTTATGGTAACAGCTCAACCACCAAGTTTTTCTTTTCCCTATGACGACTGGGTTTTTGAGTCAAATTGTAGCCCTCCTTAATGTATCAGGCTTGATCTCTTGAGGCATTTTTCAAAACAAGATTCTATTTATTGAGCTTCCAAGTTTAATCTATTGATTTCGATTCTTCAAGTTTAAATCACTGTGGAATTTTGGGTCTTTATTCGGAAACAAGTAAGTAACTCTGATTTGAAAGAGTATAAAATCTAACTCTGGTTGATATACTATAGTTAATCTTACCTTGGTATAACGTATAATAGATTCGCGATGTGTGATTGAGAGATGAGTGGATTATCACTATATATAGCCAAAATTAGTGGGGGCGATTTCATTTCACAACCGGGGAGAGGTAGATCAGTCTATCTTTGATAAGGCTGGCTTGCAAACTTGAAAAATAAAAAAAACCTATCGACTATGATTGATTTTTTTTTCTTTGAAAAAGCTAAGGACGTGAGAAAGATGATTATCAAGTGATGAACAAGCCCTGCGTTGTTAATCTCACTAAGGTTACTATAGGTGTACAATTATCAAACCCATTTTTATGAATTCGAGAATCATGAGTCTGTATACTCTAGACATGATCTCTTTTCAATGCTTTGTTAGAACACTAAGGTCTGTTTTGTCATGAAGTAGGTATCCATAGTTTAAAAAGCAGGTACCCAATTTCCTGGTATCAAATCTTTAACTTTATTTTAAAAGTATGCCCAACCACCTCAATAAACTGAACTTGATACTATCACCACCATCAACTGAGTAGAATGGACAGTACTGCAGGTGAATTCACACATATTGTGTTAATAAGATTGTAATATCGTTTGAATCTAGTTGGTTAATCTATCATCATACACCACACCGCATATCTCGTCTATAGTCGAGATCTCGTCTTCACATGCTCGCGGTTTAAGTTTTCGCTTGGGCCGAAGAAGGTTCCAAACTTTAAACGTTTAAACTTCACAGTAGTTTAAGTTTGAGACTCCCATGGTCAGTGCTTTTAGACATCGAAGCTCAGTTCCTATATATCAGTTCTTCTACAATTAATCCAACTGAATGTGAAACGGTTAGCCATAATAATTATACATTATAATAACTAGATTTAAAGTATCTAACGGTAAGCGAGAGAGACTTTTAGAATTGTCTAATACATCTATTTATATCCAAATAAACTGTAACGTGCACGGCTGGGTAGTAATGGTCTATTGCCAAAGCTTAAGAAAAAAAACCGCTCTATAGACTTGCACAACCTAGATGTAATTACATGTAATGTAAGTTTGCAAATCTCATATGAATGATCTTTCCCCAGGTTTTACTGTGAATTTCCCCACTCATCGCCGTTCTCAATACTCAAGTTTGCAATAGTAATTTATCATATATATAGGATTTCTGATTCTCTTTTAAGATCATGACGCAGCATATAATTTGATTGACATACAGTCACAGAGGATGGTAGTAACCGATATATGAGAATCCTGGATTGACAACACTCGGTGCTTAAAATGGAAAATTCATACCGACCCAGAGATCTCTCCAACGGGTTTAATTCAGCGTTTATCTATCTATCTAGATTGAGATGTCGATATATCTAAATGAGATCTTTATCTATAATATATGTGCACGTTGTACAGCTGGTACCAGCTAGAACGTCCACTATATCTATATATCCAGCTAGATCTGTATCTACAAATCAATCTATTGCCAGATTAGCGCTGAGATGGCTATTATTTGGGCGGTTAATTGCAACTTTACTTGCAAGGAGATTGTTAGCATGACATGAATAATGAATATGATCAACAATTAATCTTCTTGAATTTAAACTTTTGATGGATGCTCTCAGTTAATTGTGTTAATTAAGTGGTCTTAAAATGGAGCTGGATAGATTTGATTCACTTGTACCATACCTTTATAAGTATAGCCTAAGCAGGTTTGTGACATCTTTAAATAGATTCCTCAATTACCTATAGTATACAGTACCAAATGGTAATTAACAAATTCTAATTACATTCTTAATTAATTAGTTTAACGACATGCGTTTAATCTGGCACACAGTAGTGCTTTTGCCCATCCATGTAAAAGCAAGGCACAGGTTTCTGAGTCCCATAGCAACAGCAACACACACTACGCATAATTAAGTGTACAGCGTTGTGTGTACAATTTTTATAAGCTTGTACCAATTGAAATTTAAAGAAGAAGCTGTAATAATTCCTGAATGCATGATGACATTGAACTTACAGTTTATACGATTCTTACCACAGGTAAATATGTATACACAAGAGCAGTAAAGAAAACCATTAAAGGGCCTAGGTTTAGTAATCTAAAATATATTTATGGATTTCAGGAGCTACGAGGTAAATAAGTGATGAAGGTCTGTATTTCTAAATACATATAGCTATAATTTGGTAAAAATCTCACATGGTCTTAGCCCTCCCCCCCTCTCCACTCGTTGTACAACCTGCTTGACCGACATTTGCAACTTCCACATGAAGCTCTGATATATATTGCTTTGATAATTATAATAGTAGATAATAGTAGATATGTGCACACTATAGAACGAAAACTTCAAATAATCCATAAGAATTTAATTAAAATCAGTATTTATTAGAATCTAATAGAATCTAATATCCAAGAATTTTGACAGGATCCTTATTCCGTTAATCCTGTCATCTAATTTTAAGATAAAACGAGCAATTTATAGTCAGGGATCTTCAGCAAGATCACTGGAACTTGTGCAGGGTTCATTGAGCTATTCGAGAAATAAGTTTAGAACAAGAAATAAAAAACCAAGGGGTAATCGCGATGATGATATCCGGATGCTAGACCTTGTTTTTTGTACCTCACATAATCGTTACATTACTTAAGCTTGAATAGTTGTTCGAACTTGAATTGACTCCTGAAAATCTGTGACATTTCGATTTTTATACCAGGTTCTATTCTGGACAGGATTTATACATTGGATACTGCTTTGCAATGTTGCTAGAGTAAAGTTACCACTTACTGGTACTTTGTACAACCCATGAACAGCTTTTTATTACGATCAGATCAATTATAAATTGACTAATAATACAATTGTTATCCTTTTCGTTTGGTGGGTTTTCTTAAGGATTAAATTAAAACTGTAAATGTCAAAACTCCTAGTCTTGAAATATTAAGATCACGATCTTTTTAATTAGAGTGTCTGTATTGATTGGGAGCTTGGTATTTATATCAACGATTCTATCTTAATTGATATTACCAATGAACAGAACAATCCTAAGGATTATTATTATTAATGTTGTTTTTTTTATTTCTTTTTGCATTTACTGCACTGCCCCTTTCTCGATCAGTACTTCCTTTAAACAAAGCTATCCCAACCAATAAAATTTCAAAACCTCTGATGAATTAAAATGCACTTAAGTTTACTCATGTAATGGATTGCAAACATGGTGATTTCAAGCTGTGAGCTCCCTCAAAAAATCAATCCAAACCCCGTAGATTTCTCCTCCCTTACTGGCAAGCTTTCACGCCTGAAACAAAATACGTAAGGAAACATTTACTGCACCGCATGGAACTTTTTTGTCATAATTTACCATGGAGCTCGGACGCCGACGGTGACCGACTATATATATATACATTATCCTGTCCCATTTCTTGTAGATGCAATCCATGTATTCATATCTCAGTCTGTAGTATACGCGGATAGCCTGGCCATGGATGCATATATACAGTATAGCTATAGATATAGAAACAAAATAAATCATTCTTTTGACAAGTTTCTAAGTTAAGCCGGCCTAAAGATTTTTTTATAACGGCAACAGATGTGAATTTTAGGTGCTTGACGTATTTTGAAAAATTATTATTTGATTGGGCGATCTGTTTGAAGCAATCAGAAAAAAAAAATAAAAAGTCTATTTAATTATTAAGTCTGCATATTTTTTGTAGACTGCACTGTAATAGTTTTAGAATTTTAGACTTCACCTCAATATAAAATCTATAGTAATAAATAATAAAATCTTGGAATCCTGTAAGGATCAAAATTGATTATAATCAATTAATCGATATATGGATATTAAGAGGTACCTCCATCATGGATTGTTATCATAAAGCGAACAATATATCAGGAAAAAAAAAAAAAAAAACAAGATTACAAGCATCCCATGGTATACCAAGTGGATTGGATATGTATAATCTGCATCATACGAACGCAAGGGTTCTTATAGGTTTTTGCTACCAGTGGTAGTTTTTGTGATTTGCGCTGGGGGTGACTACAAGACTTGAACATAACCTCATCTTCAATATCCAGATCCATATAAATTACTGTACTCATCATGATTATCATGACAGCTTTGTGGAACGTAAAAAGAACTATCCGTTTATCATACCAGTAAGCTTTTAAAACAATAGGTCAATTAAATTTTAGAGTACTGTAGATACTTTTTGGAGGATTAATTCAAAGACTTATAGTCTCCTTTAGTTAATAAAAAGGCATCGTGCATAGTACGTAATAGTCGTCCTATCCATACTGCCCCTATTACCTAAAGTTGCTTGTTCTCTGATACGATTAGAAGGTAGCCTAATACCCCTCTTTTTTTTCTCTGAAAGTTTTTTCTAAATTCTAGCAAGTTATCCATTTATACTATAGCCACACCTGGCTGTATTTACTCTTAAAAATCAGTCATCTCCAACTTCTATCCAACAATGTAGTATTGGTCATATATTTATCCAATTGATCAGACCAATCTCATTATCTAGGTTTAGGTTTTACGTACAATATCTTCGGATGTCAGCAGCGATCTGTTTAGAGCATTTAGAACATCATGATTATCTATTCTAGAGCTTCGTGCTGTAATCGTCGTTTACCCCTTGCACCTACCTTAACAATGCTTAAGGTTCCAAAGAAAAAAAAATCTGCACGGTTATTTTCTCCTGTATATATTTAAATTGGTACTTGTTTGGTGTGTTTGAAAGCTATAGTTTACAGATGTACTTGTAGGTAAAAAAAGATTGGCAAACTCAAAATTTGTGATCTACTTTACTTCCCGTGTCTGCTGTAATCAGCACGGCTGAATTTGGGTTTACTTGCCATGGCAGAGGTCTAGCATATCTCAAAAACTCAGCTTGTGAGGTAAATAAAAATGATTAAAACATAATTCTTATTATAAGTTGTTTAAAATTGATATCGTTTTATAGACCATAAATCTATCTATAAATTGGTTATAAGCTGATATTATTCTGCAGCCGGGGTAAAGTGGTGATGTTTCTGGCCCTGACACAGCTTAAGAAAACTCCTCAAGATGACTTAATAAGAATACCAAATAGCCTGAAAACTAGAAATTTTACGGAATAACTTTTTAGAGAGTAAACTTGGTGAGAGAATTCTTCTGAAATTTAGAGTAAAAAAGTATCTAATCTTACCAGTTAACCATTGAGGCTAAACACATTTAATTATTACATTAACAAAATTTTTATTTCAACGCCTATAAGACTGGCATTTGTGGGCCAATGCACCAAAAATGTATATTGATGCCTCAACAAACCAACCTCATCAATCAATTGTGGATCAACAAAACAACATTATCTTATTCAAAGTCTCATAAAGCAGTTAATTACTGTAGATGTAATTAATTAACTAATAAAATATAGTATAAATATAGTATAAATATAGTATAAATATAGTATAAATATAGTATAAATATAGTATAAATATAGTATAAATATAGTATAAATATAGTATAAATATAATAGAAAAGTTCTAAAATATGGTAATATAATTTTTATGGAATCCATTGCAATTAAATATTTCCATTAATGACCCGCCTTATGGACAATTTGGCGCCTGTATTAACAATAATGGTATAGCGCAGATTAAACAGCTATTTTTATTATACAATCAGGTCCACTACATTTTATGAGAGCACAAGTATACCGAAATTGTAGTACTTATGTACAACGTGGGGGGTGAAAATATCTTCACGATGCTTCGATTTTGGCATATATTCTGAATCGGCTATGCTTATAGCATTAGGCGTAAATGTCACTGTAATTTAATAATATGGATGTATTCTACCATGTCTATTTCATTCATCAAGGCACCTAGTGATTTATTATTTACTATCTTGTATTTGTATTCTATCAATGACTTAACACCTTACTCAAAATTACGATGAAAAGTTAAATATTTGGGGCGTGTTCCATAACTCATCCTCTTGCTATACCTGAATACGTTTCAAAAAAGTTCTACTGCATTAGATTTACTTCTAGTAATTATATCGATCGATCTAATTAGGTTGTTTTGAATAAAACAAACTAAACTCGCTTGATTAAAGACTTTTTAATACCAGCATTTATCTTTCAATGCATCATGATGAGGATATATATATATGAATTAATATAATAACTGTTAATATTATTTGAAACAAATTATAAATAAAGTAATAAATATTTTCCAAGCGTCAAACACCATGCATCATGCATCATAAATTATAAATAAACACTTCTTATAGTACCATAAAATGAAAAAAAATACAATAATCGCTAAAATTAAATCTGTTGCAGCCAATGCGACTCATTTCTATAGGACCCATACCCATTTTCAAAGTTATCACTACTACTACTACTACCTGGCGTGGAAACATCATCTTCATTAGTATTAAATTTTTTAGACGAGAAATCCAACACTTTAACCCTTGGAAACATTGCACCAATCATCATCATATCAACCCTAAATTTTTCGCAATTGGGCAGTATCTTTAACATCTCAATTTCATCAGCAAAATTGGGGCTGATAACTCTGCTTAAAGGAAGGTTTGCTGGTAAATCTAGAATCAAATCTTGAGGATACTCCTCTGATAATAATATATCAATAGAGTCAGAAATAGAAATTTGAGATAACAATACAATTTCTAGTTTTGATAAATTTGGAAATCGTAATTTTCTCAATAATTCTAAATCATCCTCTGTTTCAATTTCAATAGTCAAAAATTGAACCTGGTTATATGTATTAATCGTTGAACTAATCTGTGATGGTCTTGATGGTTTTAAAATTAATGAACGAACTGATTCAGAAATCCAATTTGTTCGATTTAAATAATTCATATCTAAAGTCATTGATTCAATTGTATTACTATATTGAAACATATTCTCAGCTTGTTTATCTGCGTAATTACTAAAATTTCCAACCAACGATACATGCTTAATTGGTATATTTTTTAAAGCCTTTTCGAATCTCACAAAAGTTGAATCCATTTTGATTGAAGTAATACTATTAAATAATTCCAAATCTCCAGGCGGGAATTTTGACTGTGGTTCAATAATTGATACATAAACCTCGATTCTTAGCCCTTCCAAACCTTTTAAACTTTGCTGTTGAAGTACTGACCGAATAAATGAATTTGTCGATGTTTGTAAAGGAGGTTTGGTATTCCCTAGCATTCTAAAAATTTTAATTAATTTCAGTCGTTCAAAATTTAAATGTTGATGTAAAGATCTTAAAAATTTATTCATTGGCACTTGTGCATTACAATCTAATAAATTCTTACAACTTTCATGAATATTAACCATTTCTACTGTTTCTAAAGTTTCATAACTAACTGTTGAATTATCACTTATTAGTATCGCGTTTTTACTTCCTTTGGGTGTAATCGATTCACTATCCAAATAAATATCCAAACATCGACCATTATTTATTGGTTGAGGTCTTATCGTTGAAGCTCGAGTAGCTGTTGAAGATGCATCACTAACTCGACGCGATACTTTACGTTTATGGACTGTTGTTGGTAATGCTGTAGCAAGGTTGGGTGCTTGAAGCCTCAAAAACATCTATTTTAGACTCTCTTTTATATAAATATCTGTATATGATCACAGAATTGTTTCACAAAAGTAGCTGTTGGAGAAGATAAAAAGAGAAAGAGCAAGCTGCTGTGGTTATATATTTTTATAAATGCGGCACCAGATTAGTGATTGATTGCAATTTAACAAGAGAGTGATCGATACCAATATATGGTAACGAAATCTTAAGTTTACTATATATATAGTGCTTTATGGAAGGTTTGGGCCACGATCATTGCGTGAAAAAAAAAAAAAAAAAAAAAAAAAATCCCTAATAAAGGGGGCCATATAGTATGATAAAAAGATCGCGGATCATGAAAATTCAACCACTTTGAATTTGTTTTCTTGAGTTGATCGAGCTATCTTGACTCTAATCAGCTAACCACATACACACTCTTTAATAAAACCTCAAACGATCGAGCTCTCGATTTCCTGCTCCCTATTATCTATATATATATGTATATATAACTTATAGTATACTCTGAACAACAATAATATCATCATTAATTAAATTAGTAAAAGAATCTATAATTCAGTATATGCAGGCGGAGTCTCACCATGTATCGCGTCTGAACGCGCTGCTGAAACTATATCAACAAAATCAAATGCACCACCTTCTTTGAAGGTCAATTTGATTGTCCATATAACATGATTTGGTTCAATCCCACCATCAGATTGAGGGACAAAAGCAGCAGACCAACCATTAGCACCAAACCATGGTGTGATCAGTTGGAGATTATCAAGTTTAGATAATTGAACGGCAAATGATTTGAATTCACGATCGCCCTTTGATGGAACTCTATAAGTGATTGGCTCTTTTGTGACATAAATTACTCGCTGATTTGATAGATAAATGGTGCCAATAGAACTGGTTATAGTTGCATTTTCCGGACCTGTACTTTTTAGTTCTATTGATACCCTTTCTTTGGAATATTTGAAACTTTCATCTGGTAATGCAACAGGTTGTTGGTCTTCTACCATCACCCAGTTTAAACTCATGTTTTTTTTTTTTTTGTTATGCTATGATGCTATTATTTGTATTATTGATACTTTATTAATAAAAAGAGTGATGTCTCGAAATTATAGATTTAGCTGTTCAAAAAGATAATCTGATAATTTATGCAGCCAAAGCTTTTACTAGTACCAGCGCACTAAGCAGTAAATAGAAGAGCTTTAGAAAAAGTGGTGTTCAATTTTTTGGGCAAGACACACACACTCTTTTTTCATTTTTTTGAGATAAACGTTAAGAAATTGGGAGGTTCAAGACCAATGTCTCACTTTTTTCTATAGAAACGCCACATCAAAAAATTTAACACTGCTTAAATGGTTTATCATCTACATTACCAGTGCTTAAGATTGTGAAGCTCAAAAAAAATTTTATCAATCCTGCGCGGCTCAAAAAAATTTTGAAAAAAAAAATTTTGATACCGAAAAAAAAAAAAAAAAAATTCAAAAAAGTTTAAAAAAATTCAAAAAAATAATAAAAAATTTATTTGAAAATTTCTATTTCTTTTCTGACCACCACCACCAATATATAATATATTGAATAATATCAAGAAATGGTCGCCAAACTAACATTCAAAGATATCCCAGTTGTTCCAGAATATAATGATTTCTTGGATATCGTTTTAAATAGAACTCAACGAAAAACTCCAACTGTTATTCGACCAGGGTTCAAAATTAGTCGTATTCGACAATTTTATATGAGAAAGGTTCGATATACTTGTGATGGGTTCTCAGAAAAGTTGGGTGAAATCGTTGAAAGTTTCCCAAATATTAATGATTTACATCCTTTTCACAGAGATTTGTTAAGTACTTTATATGATAAAGATCATTTCAAAGTTTCCTTATCTCAATTATCAAGAGTTAAAGGATCTATTGAAGCTGTTTCAAGAGATTATGTTCGATTATTGAAATTCGGTCAATCATTATTTCAATGTAAACAATTAAAGAGAGCTGCATTAGGTAGAATGGCTACTCAGTTGAAGAAATGTAAAGATGCATTTGTTTATTTAGAACAAGTTCGTCAACATATGGGTCGTTTACCAGCTATTGATCCAAATACTAGAACTTTAATCGTTGCAGGTTACCCAAATGTTGGTAAAAGTTCATTTTTAAAATGCATTAGTAGAGCAGATGTTGAAGTTCAACCATATGCTTTCACCACAAAAAGTTTATATGTTGGTCATTTTGATTATAAATATTTAAGATTTCAAGCTATTGATACTCCAGGGGTTTTGGATAGAGAAATTGAACAAATGACTAATATTGAACATCAATCTATTTTAGCATTAGTCAATATTAATGCATGTGTGTTATATTTTATTGATATTAGTGAACAATGTGGGTTTTCATTAGAAGATCAAGTTAAATTATTCCATACTATCAAAGTTTTGTTTGCTAAAAAACAAGTTATTGTTGTTTTAAATAAATCAGATGTTTTAAAACCAGAACATTTGAGTGAAGAACGACAACAATTATTAAAAGAAATGGAATCAAATACTAACCCAAGAGTTGAAATCATGGTTACAAGTTGTGCTAATGAAGATGGGATTATGGAAGTTCGAAATCGTGCTTGTGAAAGATTATTAACTGCAAGAATTGAACAAAAGATGCAAAGAACTACCAGAATTAATGATATTATGAATAAAATCAATGTTGCTAGACCAACTCCTCGTGATGATTTAACAAGAGAACCTCATATTCCAGAAGAAGTTACTAATATGATGAAATATGATCCAACTGATCCAAATAGAAGAACTTTAAGTAAAGATGTTGAAGAGCAAAATGGTGGTGCTGGTGTTTATCAACCAGATTATACTGAACAATATCTATTGGATAATGATGAATGGAAGGGTGATAAGATTCCAGAATTATTAAATGGTAAAAATGTTTATGATTTCTTTGATCCAGAAATTAATGATAAATTAGCTAAACTAGAAGAAGAAGAAGAACGATTAGAACAAGAAGGTTTCTATAATTCAGATGAAGAAGAATGGAATAGTGAAGATGAAGATATTAAAGATAAAGCAACTTGGTTAAGAGATAAGATTGTTAAAATGCAAAATGAACAACGATCTAAACGAACAATCAAAAAGAAGGCACAAATTCCAAGAAAGATGAAAAAGAGAAGTGTTGGTCAATTAGGTTCACATTTAGAAGATATTGGTTTAGATGGGGAATCATTAGTTGAAAAAGCAAGAGAACAAATCGAACCAAGTAAAAATGATGTTACTGGTGCAGAATATGTTGGTATGGGCCATGCTAAACGAGATGCATCTAAAATGCGATCAAGAAATCAAACTGATAGAAAAACAGATGGTTTATCAAGAAGTAAATTATCAAAAGCTGATAGATTATCCAAAACTGATCAACGTGATCGAAATAAAGCTGCTAGAGCTGGTGAAGGTGATCGACATACTACTGCTGCAATGCCAAAACATTTGTTTAGTGGTAAACGAAGTAATGGTAAAACTGACCGTCGATAAGAGGAGTATTGTTCTTATCATCAAAATAACAAAATGAACAGGGGGAAAAACAAGGAAATTGTTTATATTTACTTATAATTATTATATAAATATGGTATTTAATTTAAATTTTAGCACTAATGAAACTTTTTTTTTTAGAATAAATCTCCCATTTCATCGTCTTCATCTTCCTCATCTTCATCTTCATCTTTATCATCATCATTATAATTTGCTGGATTAGCTGGTGCTGTTTGAGGATTTTTGATAGTAGTAGGTTCTTTCTTTTCATTAGATTTTGCCTTTTCACGTTTCTCTTCTTCATGTTCTATTTCTTTTAAATGTCGTCTCTTTTGTGCCATATCTTTTTCTAATTTATTAATAGTATCTTGTAATCTACCTTTCATAATTGGATTAACTGTATTAGCAGCATCAGCTTTCTTTTGATTAATAGCTGTTGACAATTCTGAGATTTCTTCTTTAACCATTTGTGATACTCGTTGTGATTCCTTTTTATCTTCATCAATATCATCGTCTTCATCATCATCGTCATCTTCATCATCTTCGTCATCATCATCATCATCATCATCATCATCATCGTCGTCGTCATCATCGTCATCATCATCATCATCTTCTTCTCCATCTTCTCCACCATTGCCACCATTTTTCAATACTTTCTCTAATTCCATACCTAATAAATTATCATCATCTTCTTCATCATCATTCTTACCTTCATCATTCTCATAACCTGGTGTTTCAACCGCTGGTGAAGTAGCATGAGATCCAAGCATATCAAATGGTGTAGCCGCATCAGATTCCATAGGAATTGGCGTTGAAGCAGCAGTATTATTAGCATTGGTATCAAAACTAACTGCTGCTTGCTGTGGAGTAACTAATTCATACTGAACATCATCAGCCTCATCATCATATTTAAATAATTCATCAACTTTAGCTTCAACAGTTTCAATTTGTTTATTACTAATTCTCTTTCTAAACCTCCTTTTTCTCACATTATTTAATGGAGGTGTTATACCATGAGGAAATGAATGTTGATGTTGATAATCATTACTATAACTTTTGTTTATACTTTCCAATGAAAAAATCTCATCTTCATACTCTATAGGTTCAGTAACTAATAACATTTGACAAACATCTGCTGCTTTATAAATATTCTTCCTATCAAAAGATTTCGAAACTTCTGTAATAGTCGGGAGGTCTACTAATTTTGCTGCAAATAATTGATCATGAATTGATACCACTGCTCTTCTATTATCTTTAAATTTTATATTTACTCCAGATAGATCACCTTGTTGACATGCTTCACGTAAATAATCCAAATGGTCCCCAGGTACCATTCTCAGTACCACAGCTTCTTCAATCATTGGATCCTCTTCACGATCAGGAGCTTCACTATCATACCCATCACCTGGCTGTCTTCCAGCTCTAACACGAATCTTTGGTATTTTATCTTTATCTTTATCCTTCTCTTTATTTTTGTTTAATTTTAGATTCAACTTTGGTTTCTTCGGTTCAGTAAAGCGTGACGAATCTTCTGTTGATCCACTGCGCTTCTCACTAGTAGTAGTATTTGTATCATTTTTCTTCTCCTTATCTTTCTTCCCCAACGTTAGTTTGATCATTGTCTATAAATAAATAATAATAATAATAATAATAATAAATAAAAATATTAGTTTTGAAAAATGGTCGATAGTATAGTGATCTTTTATGACTTGTGGTGGTGAGTATTTTTTTTGGGGTGGAAAAAAAAATTAGCGTTGGTGATGCGGGCGCAGGATGTAATTGGAACCACTGAATTTAAAAGTATTAAATAATAGACGCGTCAAGTGTTGAGATACTTAAACCAACTAGGAAATTCAAACATTGATAGAACTAAAGTAGAATAAGATGATATGGATAATTATATAAAAACGTGTGAAATAAAGTTTGTTAAAAGAAACAAATATAAATTTAGATAGTTTATTTAGGCATATTATGGTAGCTCAGAAAGAAATGACATACGATATCAAGAATTTCTCGTAAAACATAAAGAATACATTTGTAAATAAAACTATTTTTTTTTTTTTGCCAAATAAAGAGAATATAATGTTATTCAGGCGTCTTAAAAGACACTTACTCAAGATTAAGTTCACGGTTTAATGAATTCAGAGCATGTAGTAACATTAGTACTTTTTTGAAACTTATTGAATCAAATTTTAGGTCTGATTTCAACAAAAAATACTACTTAGGTAACAGTAAATGCTTGAAAACCTTGCGTATATCTGATAATTTTGGTAACTTCATTAGAAATTCTTCTTCGAATTGAATAAAACGAGTATGAGTTTCTTCAGTGAGCTAAACCACCTAAAAGTTTTAGAAAGCCGCACAGATTGTGAATTTTCAGCCGTACACGTTGTACGCCACCACTATATAAGAATTTTAACCGCGTGAAACCATCTCGGGACTCCATATACACACACAAAAAAATTTTTTTTTTATTAAAATTTTGTTATTCACTATAATCAAATCAAGAGTGAACAATGAGATTAAACACTACAAATAAATGGGCATCAGTAGTGAAAAGCTCTTATGGTCGAAAGCAGTTGGTTAACTATGATATTGCTGTTTCAATCGTTAATAAACTTGATTTGAAATCAAAATTCAAAAATACAACAATTTTAGAAGCTTATCCTGGGCCTGGTATTTGGGGTTCAGCATTAAATAACATTTTAGAGCCACAAAAACATATTATGATGGAACCATTTCCTCAATGTTATAAACTCATGAAAGATATGGTTACACCTGAGAATAATCTCGTGGTAACATCTCAAGATCCTTTCAGATGGGGCACTTTTACTAACTTATTAGAACAAAAAGTATATGAGCCAATTTCATATCCAAGAGATCAAGGTATTAATCCACATTTATTATATACTGCAAATTTGAGTCAAGCTCAAGGTGAACAATTAACCACTCAATATCTAAATTGCATTTTGAATCAATCATGGTTACAACGTTATGGTAGGGTTAGAATGCTATTATGGGTCAGATCAGCAACGGCACTGAAATTATTGTTCCCTAAAGGTCATAAAAGTAGATCAAGAGTCAGTGTTCAAACTGAATTTTGTACAGATACTAAGATAATTACATCTGATACTGAAAATGTTGATCAAAGGTGTTTAGAAGAAATTTCAAAAGAAGATTTTCACCCAAAAAGAGCTGATGTACCTTGGTTGATTCAAATCGATCCAAAAGAAACCATGCCTGAACATTTGGATTCTTTTGAATATGTTATTAAAATGTTATTTATTCAACGAATTCAGCCATTAAAAGAAGCTATTAGAACTTTGGGTGCAGGCGCTGAAGAGGATTTGGCTAAAGTTTTGGATCCCGAATTGATGGAAATAACTCCTAGAGATATGTCTATTGAACAATTAGCACAAGTTATTCATGCATTCCAAATGTGGCCATTCAAACCAGATATTTTGCATGACTTTTACGAAGATCAGAGCAGTGCAACAACGGGTGCCTCATTCACTTTTTAGAGACCCCCCCCCCTTGTTTGCTATAGTAAAGGTATACACCATTTGCTTCTTTTATTCTTTGCATTTACATCACAGATTCGACTCAGGATCAATAAGAATTTTATTGAACACGAGAATTAACAGTCAACCTGCATAGTTATAGTTTGAAATAACTGAACTATAGGTATAATAAGTTTTTCTTGTGATAGAAAAAACTGACACGGAAGAATCTCGGTCTACGATCCTTAATCGATTCCAAATTGAAAGTATCTATTCTTCAAAAGATGCCTCATGATTGGCTGGTGATTACTGAAACTTATAGATTATTTTGGTCTTGATTAAATATTTAATCACGACATCTCATGAAACCCGCATTATGATAGATTAACGAAACTAACGAAAACTAAATTTTATACACTGTGTACATATAATTCATAAAAACTAATACTACAAACGTAACAAGTTAGTAATCCTATAGTTTCTATTGTGCCCCCTCCTTTCATTAAAAACTGTTACCCCACCATCTCGATTGATCGATTGAACTCAAATTTCACTCAATAAATGATCCGTCCACCCACACTATTAGCCTGACTGTAATGCATTACTGTAGACAAAATAATCTTTGTAAAGCGATTTTTATAAGCATTGGAGATATGAACAAATCGATACAAGCAAATCATAATGAAATTTCGATATATTTACCCCATGTTACGGTTAGCCAATTATGCCTCAGTATTTTTATCCATCCATTCATCCTTCCAGAAAATTGCCAATATAATCTATAGCATTTCAAAATGTTCTAGTAAATGGAAGGACTTACCATTAATAGGGTTTAAGATTTTGGTGTCTGCGGCGTCCAACGCATAATTCCGACACCGCCGATGTTTACAACGCACGCTTAAGCCCTCACCCCGCTTTTTTGCTTCTCTTAATCTTACCTTATTTAAAACTTTCAAAATAAATACAAAACTTAAAAAAAAAAAAAGCACGGGAAAAGGATCAATAATACCACACGAATATTTTTTTTTTTTCTTCTCACTCTTTTTCATTGAATAATATCTATGGAAAATTGTGGAGAAAAAGTTTCACACTCGCGACATCTACTATATATTTATGATTGAAATATTTTTTATGAAAAATGTACAAACCACCGGCAACTCGACCTAAACAACGACCTAATAAGGTTATTAAGAATAAGGATTCAACGAATGGTTCTAGTGGTACTAATGGTAATAAAAAAAAGCCTGTAGTGGCATGTATGGGGTGCAGAAAGAAAAAAATCAAATGTAGTGGTGACAGACCGTGTTGTACAAATTGTTTACGTCTATCAATACCATGTGAATACCCTTTGATTCGAAATCGTGGATCAAGATACAAGTATAAAGATATGATGCAAAAGCGAATAGATAATTTAAAGAAATATTATTCAGAGGATTCATCAATAGTTGAGATGCCATCTAAACGACAATCTATCGAACTAAGTGATATAATAGCCACGCCAAACCATACTACTAGAAATAATACTGACGAGAACACAAATAAAACCAGCATCATGAATAAAGAGAGGATATTAAATAATGAAGAAATCGATTTACCACCTATGGGAATTGTAGAACATTTAGCAGAATTATATTTCAAACACGTTCATGGTCAAACTTATGCATTTTTACACAAACCAACTTTTATGAGAAGATTAAAAAATAATGAAGTATCAAAAGGATTGATTTTAGCTATTTGTACACTTACAGCAAGATATTCGAATCATCCAAAGATTCGTACTTCAGAGCCGTTTAGAGCTGGTGAAGAATTTGTATCTAAAGCATTATCAGCAATTTTAAAAGAAGTCTTTGAAGATCAGCCTACTATTGAAACAGTACATGCTTTGATCTGTTTAATTCAACATCAATTTTTCAGATCACAAGGTGGTAAAACTATGATTATTATTAGTGTGGCTACAAGAGTAGCAGCCAATCTGTTATTACATATTGATACATACCCACCTGGTAGTACGTGGCTAGAACAAGAAGTACAAAGGCGAACTTTCTGGTCATTGGTAGTTATGGATAGATTAGCACATTCAAGTCCAAATTGGACCGTACAATTTGATATTTCGAATTTTGAACATTTACCTTTACCAAGTACAGAGTCAGCATTTGCAAATTGTATACCTGTTGATACACCAAGTATTAATGACGATTGGAATAATGAACCAGTTGGATTATTTTCATATCATATTAAAGCTATTTTATTATGGTGCGATGTTAATAAATATGCAATGGAAAAAAATATTGAACAACCATGGAAATTGGATTCAAAATTTATGGCATTAAGAGATAGAGTTACTGCTTTTAAATCAAATTTACCTGCCAAATATCAATATTCTAAGAAGCGATTAGCAGAATTACATGCAAGAAATCGAGCTGGACAGTTTATTCATTTACATTCAGCTATATTTTTATCAACGTGTGTATTGAATAGAAGTATTTGTAGGGCTCATCCACATGTCAATGAAGCGAATTTCATTAAATCAGCGTCAACCAAAGCAATAGAAGCAGCTAATAATATGAGTAATATGGTAGGTGATATGTTACAAGCCGATGAAAGAATTACAGTTGCACCATTTGTTGGATTTGCTGTTTTCACCACGTCAGCAGTTCATGTAACAAATTCTTTTTCTTCTAATGCTATACTAGCAGATCAAGCTAAAGCCCATTTAGCTACAAATTTGAAGTTATTAGTTGAATTGAGAGAAGTTTGGTATGCTGTTGGTCAATGGTGTAATATTTTGAAGGAAAGGTATAGTGAAAGAGCATCGTCACATCAAGGTGCAGCTGCTGAAGATCCAGGTAGTCCACCTCATCCGTATTTACCTGAGGATATGATGAAGAATAATCCAGGTGATTCCAATAATATAAAACGATCAAAGACTAATACCCCAGAAGATTTAAAAAGTAATCCAACTCCAAATTCAAATAGTAATAGTGTTACTTTCACAGGTACCACGACTGAAAATGATAACACATCACAGGGTTGGGACGCAGTTGCCAGAAGAGGTGAACAAGAATTAGCTAAAGAATGGAACAATGTTTTGGGTATAAATCAACAAATAGATACTAATAGTAATATGGGTCAAAATGTCAATTTAATTGATGTTGAAATGTTTTTAGGTCCTCCTGTTAATAATAGTGTTGGCCCTATTGGGCTGGTAGATCAATTTTCAGCTGAGTGGTTTAGTGATTTACAAATGCTGATGGAGTAGTTGTTTTTTTAAGAATAACTAGGGTCTTAATATGGATCTGAAAATCTTATTTATAACAAACGTGAGTAATTTTTATATAACTATTCAATATATATATTTATTTATTTAAACAGTAATCTTTTTTGATACGTGGTTGTTCATTTTAAATAGTTTATAATTCATAAATGTTAATGCTGAGTTTTCAACCTTCGTAATTTATCCATGCTATATTAATCCAAATCAGGGGGGTTGAGTTTGATAATGCTCTTGCACTTGTGATATAAGATATTTTTTTGGTGATTTAATGATTGTTATTGCAAGTAAGTTGATACTTTATGCATAAGCTTCTACATAATGTTTCGCTGAGTTAAATCAAGAAAAGTATCACGATATTTATCGGTTTTATTGACCGTTTAAGTAGCAAAAAATGTAATGGGCCATAAAAATGATGCAGTTTAGGCTGGTGTCATTAGTAGTTCTTTCAAAAGCCTAGGTGTATAAAGAACAAATCAATTTGGTTAGTAATTGTTCGTATGCTGTCAACATACAAGAGAGGTCTACAAGTTACTACTAAGTCAGAGAAGCCATCTTTTCTTTCATAAATTTGATATAAATATCACTATTGTAATCATCATTTAAATCTTAGTAATTAATTCTAAAGCTACAGGATTTATGAAGCAGTGAAACTATGAATGCATTCACTGAAAGAGAAAGCTTTCATCAGAGTATATACGTCATTAATTAGATGTGCCGCCACCAAGCAATATACTGTATTTTAAGGGGGATTACATCTTCTAATAGCTCTCGTAATTCACCACTGTAGTCTTTTTTTGGTACCAGTAATAAATCTCCTTCCCTATATATTTAGAGTTATTTTTAAGTTATCGTTGTGCTAAAAAATCGCAATAACTACAAAGCCTTTTATAACGATTACAATGAGCCCCTGTGGGACGTCTATTCCTGGCAACAAGTCTTGGCTTACCCAATATGTTTCACAATCCAAAAGTTCACCTCTGACATCAAAAAGATACACCTAAGCTTGCTATATCAAAAGCTTAACGACCAAGTTTATACAATGCATCAAAGTATACAGTAACTGGACCTACATCCTACGGATACTTAATTATCATTTTAGTCTGTAAAAAGCTTAAATAGCTGTGCGAGTCTTTAACCGCACAGTTTATCTGTATACTTGAACTGAAAATACAATTGAGACGAGAGAAGATTTCCAGATTAAAATGTATAGTACTATACTGATCCCTGAGAGGATGGGCATTGAAATTTGCATCATACTCTGTTTTAGTTCATACGGCTGAGCCCTTAAATTAACTCGATCGTCCCTGGACCTGAAGAAAGCGGCTACTTTATTCTTTTTGCTTATTTACGTAAGATCTACAAGTTTTGTACGTGCTGCTTTATCCTTCTTGTTTATTTGTATGTAAGATCTACAGTTATGTTAACGCGCGTACTGATCATGAAAATCACCAAACCTTCTAACCCACAAGCTGCAACTGGTAGAAATTCTATAGATTGTTTTGAGTGTGATGATACTTCTGTTTATACGACTACAAGCAAACAGTTTTATACAATATATCATCACACATTCACCTACAACTTGTACGTACCAGCAATCGAAGCCAGAACTTCTGATCAGCAAAAACTATTGGTGCATTTCGGCGAAAGCTCCATAGATCTATTGCTTATATAATATTGCTGGCGGTTAAGTTGGTTCTTGAGGTAAAGCATTCACATGGAGAAAATCTTAAATTAATACTAATTTTAAATACTTGAGACTCAATTTTCAAAGATACAATCGTCTCTGCTTAGCCACTTTTAATTGAAGCTGTTTTATGGTTAGTCGACCTAGAAACTTGATAAATTTTTAGATTATTTGATCAAATCTTAATGTTAAGCCTCAATCATTAAAATAGTTATTCCAGTTCCAGGGTGTTTCCTGGTATCATATATTTTTCTTGGTTTACTGAACGGCTGTTTTGAATTTTTTTAGAAGTATTACCACAAAAATATGGCAATAAAATCATATAATAATAATAATGCCTGTTCACCAATGATATCAATAGCTTGAAAGATTCGAGCATTGATATTCAGTAAGCTTCTAGTTCAATTGCAAAGTCTGGCAAAAAGGGTCAGAAGGATATTATGTGAATATAATTGTAACTTGGTAGTATTGGTTAGGTATAGCTATATAGCTGGCCAGCGTTCTAAGTTGATCAACATATTTGTTTCACTAGAGTTATTATAATAATTGATCTACAGTTCAAGCTAGTCTGATCAATTACTCACAGAATGATCATTCGTTTCAACGGTGGTGGATCCAGGATAATTAGTAACCATAGAACAGTTTACACACGTATACATGTATATAAAAATTTCATTGCTTTTGGAATAGAGTCATGATCAACATTCAGATATAGATTTTATAAGCTGAGAAAACCTAGAATAACATGTAAATTCATAATAAGATATGTATAACCATAACAATTAACAGGGTGAGTTTCCGCCGTGCGTGGCTATTGATGGATACGATGATGGGGAAGTAAATATATCTGAAAAACTATAAATATCGACCATCAGTCGTTGAAATTTTGCAAAATATTCATTAAAACAAACAATAAAAACTCCAAGCACTAAATAATGCATTTCTCAGCTCTATTCACTGCTGCTTGTTTCACAGTAGCAACAATTGCTTCACCAATTGACCATGATAACCTAGAAAAACGTGCTAATCATGTTAAAGGACAAGATGTCTCTAATAATAATGGTAAAATCAATTGGCCAAGTCAAAAATCAGCTGGATCTAAGTTTACTTGGATCAAAGCTACTGAAGGTACTACCTTCGTCGACAAATACTTTAGTGCCAACTACGAAGGTGCAAGTAAAGAAGGAATGTACAGAGGAGGATACCACTATGCTCATCCAAGTTCAAGTGCAGCAACTCAAGCAGCATTTTTCCTAAAACATGGTGGTGGATGGTCCGGTGATGGTAAAACTTTACCTGGTGGGTTGGATTTAGAATATGGTACCAAAGCCCAAGGTGGTACCTGCTGGGGTGTATCTAAGGCTAATATGGTTAAATGGGTTAAAGAATTTGGTGAGGCTTATAAGAAAAAAACTGGTAGATATCCTGTCATTTATTCCACTTATGATTGGTGGAAGACTTGTACAGGGGATCCAGCCGGTGAGTTTAAAGATTATCCATTTTGGATTGCTCATCCTGGTAGTAGTTTGGGGACTACTCCAAAAGCTGGATCTACCTCTTTTTGGCAATATGGACAAAATAGTGGAGGTATCAAAGGTGATTTGAATTATTGGTTAGGTTCTTCTGATAGTTTGGCTAAATTTGTTAAAGGCTAGTGTTTGAAAAATTCTCTGGTAAATTATCTAGTACTCTTATAATATATTCATATAGCAATATTAATCCAATTGAAATGTCCTTGATATTTTAATTATAAACGGAAACTTTTCTATTATCAGATTTAAAAATGATTATTTATTTTGAATACCGAAAAAACCTTGAACTTCTACTTGACTAGGTCAATTAGTTAGACCTAGATAGGGCAGACACCATTTCCAAATCATATGAAACTTCAATTTGAACAGGTATAATTGAAGCTAGAGTGCTAGATTCTCAGTGTAGTCCGATCATGGAGCAGCTTCACATCGCTATTGATAAAAGTGACCTGTAATTAGTTGCAGAATCATTTATCTGACAGGTTTAGCAATTTTAATTATCAACATCATTATTCAAATAGTATACAGAAAAGCATATCATAGTTAAATAAATAATATAAAAAGGTTTTTATTGTCAATTATAGGCTAACTTTAACCTAAGTGAAAAAAGGCACACACAAAGAAACAATACATACTCGTGCTTTTCTTCTGCAATCAATCACTTGATCAATTAACTTTTGATTACTGCAGTTAGCCTAGGATATTGGAAGGAAATTAATCGCTTGGGCACAGTTTACATTAAGCAAGTGCCTTTTCTTCTTTTATCAATCGGCCATTACTATAAACTCGATTAGATACTATTTACACGTTAAGATTTTTTATTCCTGATTGTTTGTTTTAAATCTTTTTATTAAATTTAGAATAGGTGCTGCTAAAAAGCCAAGAAACCTGTTCAATTGTCTTACATGAAGTCTATATACTATATTATAAAAATAAATAAGTTACAAATAATGAATAAAAAATAGATTATTTGATAATAATAAAATAATAATAAAATGTTAATTCGTTGTTCCATCCACAGATACTTGAAGACCCACC
>JAKTSB010000165.1:0-52821 GCA_030579975.1 Blastobotrys buckinghamii (nom. inval.)
TTTTTTGCATGCTTTGGATGGAGGTATTGCCCATTGCCGGACGATCATGTCGCATCCGGATGTTCACTGCAGCTGAAAATTTTTTTACGCGTTGAAAAAAAAAAAATTTGCATTTCTGTGCGGCGCTTCGGTGAGGTGACCAGAACCCGGACTCGGTTACACTGACGAGTTCCAGCTTAAGCCTTTGTTCACACCACCAGAAATCTTCAGCTAACAACTGCTTGTCATGATAATAATTGAAATTCGTCTAAACTAGTTTATTCTAAATTTGTATGCTATCTGTAATGTCAAGGATGGTTTCTTTATCAGGTTCGAAAATGGATAAAACTTTCTTAGCAGGTTTTAATAAAGATATCAAGCTTAATAAGGAAGGACCTTCAAACAGTTAACAATAATTATATATTGGGAACGCTTAGATATTTCATGCATGCCCCTATTTTTAATAGTTAATTTAAGTGCTTCTTGTGTATACATATCCTATACTCATTGCAGTTTATTGATCGTAGTTGGTTGGCATAAAAATCATATATATGCGCTAGCACGGGGCTTTTTTGAAATATCATGGGTATACCATTATTTTTTAATATATCCATGACAGAAATCCCGCAAGTGATAATGCATCTGGTGTAAATATTAATACCAACTTGCGTTATCCACTTGAGCAATGGTGCATACCGCGGTACATTCTGCACTTATTAGCGATTATAATCATGTCTTCAGATTAGCTGGTCTGCATTACGGTGTTGACACAATTAATGATGATGTGTATATGCCAAGCTGCATGCTACAACACTACTGGTATTTTACATATTTTATATTCACCCCTGAATAATTTTCAAGCCAAGATCACGGCATCCGTCCTATCAGATGAGATGTGATGATGTTGATGTTGATCAATTGTAAATTCTTGAATCTGGGGGCATACTTTAAAAACGCCTCAACTGGGAGTATTTCACAGATTTATAATGCTAAGGAACAGAAATAATAAATCAATTCTTTAATAATTTTAGTATAGAAAAAACTATAAACATGTATTAATCATAAGAATACATGCATGCAAAACTAAAAAGCAAAAAACCTTGCCACCAAATAACTAACAGTAAATAACTTACCATTTGATGATTGTTAAAGTTTTTTTTTTTTTTTTTTTTTTTTTAATATGAGAAAAAAAGAGAAAAATGCACAAAAATAAATAAATACAACATACCACCCCAAATCTTAAAACTTTTATTACGCTCTTACAGCGTTTTTAACGTTTCTAATTTCACTCTTCAATTCACCTTTCAAAACATCCAATTTCCCATGTTCCTTTTGTTGTTCTTTTTCATTATCTAACAACGCTTGTAATGCTTTACCTACCCCATCAACATCATTTAATAAACTGACATGACCTCTATCACTAGGGATCTTGGCAACAACATCAAATCCTTTACCTATTGGCATTAAACTTTTATGATAAACAACCCCATCCCCTGCACCAAACAAAATATCACTATAATCACCATTTTTTATACTTTCTTTACCATCAACTTTGGCACCTTTACATGTTGGAACTGTATACCCGTATAATACAGCCATTGGTGGATACCTATCAGCTAATTCTTCATTATATTCCAGTTCTTCCAAAAACTTTTTGGTTCTTTTCAAAGTTCGATCAAGATACCTTACTGCTTCATCAAATGGGATCAATTCTTTACTTGGTAATGCAAAAGTATCTCTTTTCGTAATTGGGATTCTTTCATTTGGTGAAATAGGTTCTGATCTAGTTTGAGTTCTTCGAATTTCTATATTTTTTGAAACACAAGGTGATAATTCATAATTTATCCAAGTATTTACATCAAAAAAATCCAAATCATATTTAATTGAAGTATCCTTTTTATCAACAAAACATTTCCCATCTAATGGTAAGAAAGAAAAAGAACTTCTCATTGTAAAATTCACTTGAGCAGTTAAAATTCTTGATGATAATAAAATTGAATCACCATGTCTTAATGGACCCAAAATATTTGGACAACTTGATGGTGATCCTGCATATAAAATCCCTCTAAATAGTTCAGGTTCTTTTGTCATAGCATGATGTGTAATTAACCCACCCATTGAATGTGCTATAACAATAGCTTTTTTATCTTTACATCTTTTTTTAATAAAATGTCGTAATTTAGCACTATTAATATCTGAACTTAATCTCCAATCATATGCAAATTCATGTACTCTACAATTAGGTTGACTATTTAATTTTTTTATCAATTTCTTTGATACATCAACTGGACCAATATTTGTTAACATTCCATCAGGTTTAATAAATTTCGACATTTCATATTCATCTTCATCGTTTAATCCTACAGTTAAATCAATTTTTCTTAAATTCAATCCAACTTTAATAGGAATCCATACTCTTCTTTGAGTTTTGGTATCTCTAAGAATTGATCCTCTATAACCACCCATTATAACCACATAACCATCAATTTGTGGGAAATTATCTCTAGTAACTAATGGATTAAAATTATCAAAATTCGGTGTAAAAGCATGTTTAACAGCTCTCATTCTACTATTATCTTGAGTATGAATATTTTGATAATATTCATTTTCTTGGTGTGATGTTATAACTTCTAATTCATCTGGTTGTTTGATTAATGGATAATTATCATTATTACTATTTATAGGATCAATAACATGAAAAAATTTCTTTGATAATTTAGGAAAATCAAAATTTGCTAATGGATTACTAAACGGTAATGAAAATGAAAAAATCTTATCACCAGGTATAGGTTGATTATTCTTAGATTCTTCTTCTTTTTCATTAAAATTTGGTGAACTAGATCTGGTATTATCCATTGAATGACCACCAATGATGGAATTGGCATCATCATAATTAATATTATTATTATGTCGATCATCTTCTTCTGATACTAATGGTTGAACATCTCTTTCTACTCCATCTCGATCATCCTCTTCTCCATCTAACGAGCTCGTATCATCTGTATCTGAATTCCTCGAATCAGATGTAGTTGTAGTTGATTGTGGTGAACTTGTTAAATCCAGTTCTTTATTGCTTGGACTAGTTGTCGGGGTGTTGTTATCAGATTGCGAGTCTCTTCGTTTAACTAATGATTTTAATGCCCCACTGAAAGTTCTTCTTCTTCTAGTCATTATTCTATTGTATTATATTATCCATTCAGTATATTCTTGCAAATGATAGCTAATTCAACAAACAAAAAAAAAAAAACCGGTAAAATCGAAGCGGCGGCAACCTTCTTTTTATTTATTTATCTAAAACTGTTAATAATATATTTAACCTGGTGCGTGCGGATTTATCGGTTCGAGCAAGCATACCGATCTTCCGCTAGAAAAAGAAGAAGAAAAAAAAAATTTCGAGCCGCTTTGAGCATGAAAATCAGATTTTCTCGATAATCTTTTAATCTCGCATGAAATATTTTGGATCGGTACTTTTTTCATTCCCGGGATTTATAAGTTAGTACAGCTTGAGTGTGGACTCTACGCGGCGCGCGTCGAAATTGAGAGTCATCGGAGGATCGGCGTTTGCATTAAAAGTGTTTTTTTTTTTTTTTTGCTTTTCGAGCGGATTCATTATTCTGTTGATTTGAGCTCTGAGTTGGCCGTGACGGCATTGGTGGATTTAACATATGGTTGTAAAAGGCGGGGATATTGGTAGCCTAAGAGGCTGTTCTCGTGTATACATCCATATAAAACTTGTACAAGTAGGTCTAGTGGAAATTTTAAGAAGTACTAGCGGTAGGATCTAGCTGTAGACTCACAATTGCTTACATGTAGCATGGATGTTTAATTATAATTGAGTCGGTGAATTTAAACCAAAGACCCAACTAAAACTCTCTTATGGGGGCCAACCCAATTGTTGAGTATTTTGGTGGCGTTTTCAATCTAAGCATATATAAGTTTCCGGTGTTTATTGCAATTAATGTGTGCATAAAAACACTACTGACTCTACTAGTTCGTGTATACTATAGAAACCTTTGATGTATACAGTCGGTGCGTTTTTGATCTCAGATTCATAAATTAGCTATTATAATTGTTACAAAATATTATTTTTTCATTACAAGTGTGAGATTACTATATAAAAAGTAATAATATATTAGTGTATTAGATTTTTTATTTAATACAGCCGGAACGTTTTTAGTTCCAGCTTTATATAACTTGACTTTGTTTCAGTAGAGGCCCGCTAACATGAGCTTAGGCATTAATTCATCATAGTACTGTTAACAATACTGACAATCCTATTTAAACAGTTCTAAATGGATCAATTTTTACCACTTTCAATTGCAAAGTACTGAACTTCAGCATTATCCGAATGGTATATTTGATGTTGTAGGGTCAACAATCGGAGATAATTTTTCAAGAACCCAGGAAATTAATCACCCAAAATTCAAGAAGAATTCAAGGATGATCCAAATTAGGTATGGGCCGTAGTTAAAATATTTATGTGTAATTGATTATATATAATCGTAAATTAATAATGTAATTGTTGAACCCGATTGATGATAACATGTGGAGTGGCATTAGAAACTGCATGCTGGTACGTTTTATTTTCGCTCATTAAAATTTTAAGCCTTATCTATAGATATATAAATCTCGAAAGGTGAAAAAAGACTGAAATGAACGAGGTTCATTAACTATACCCTTTTCATTGTTTTCTATATATATATATATATTGCAAATATTTTTTTTAATAACTTCTAAGCAATTACATAGTAATGATAGTTGTAAAAAAGCATTCCGTATACATCCACGTAGAATATACAACGTCCACGTAATGTGTAATTGTGTTGGATGATACTTATGAGATATCCAGTCGATCGACCGAGGGCGCCCTTAATTGTAATTGGAATCAATAAAATTGAGCTTGGGATATATATATATAGTAAAACTACCACTACTGGCTAAGTACTGACGTGATAATCAATTCAAAATGATACCTATATATATATAGCTTTTATCACTAAACTGTTTTAAGATTCCTACTATCAAATCAATTGGTATCAGGTATATCCATGACTTCATGCATGCGTATACATACATGCATCTATAATCTCCTTCAATCTAATTCAAAAAGCTTTGCGAAGTTTGGGTGATAGACGAGCTCTATAGTTCGAGCTCTATAAGTCTTAAGTTAATTATAACTTACTCGAGTATACTTGAGCAGATTCAAGCCTCTGGCTCCATTCACTAGAGAACTGATTAAACCCTCAAGTCAAAAGCTAAGGGTATTAATTACCAGCAGTCATAAATTTAAGTGCACCATAATGGCACTTTTAACAATCGCTATAAATATATAGCTATCTGTATACTATAGCTCCATGGTAACATGTAGTTCACAAGCTTTTGAAAAAAACATTTCATCGCTTATAGTATGCTTACTTTTACCTGTTTGCAGTATAATTGCATACCCAAGAAGTTTTATTAGATACGGCCGGCTATCAAAGCGTTATGTGTAAAATGAGCTGCAGTGTATACTTTGTACATTCTGGCCAGCCTTTATTAGAGTATGTATCAGTTATTATTATAAATGTACAGACCCTATATTTAAGATAATAAATTCAAATTTATGGCTACCGGAGATATCCCTATTAATAACTAGCTCCATATATTATAATTAATATCATATATGCATGTAACTCATGGTTGTAATACATATTTGAGGTGGTCAATTGATTTACAAATAATACTAAGTAAAAAATGCAAATAAAATTATATATGTACAATAAATATATATATGTACAATAAAATTATATAGAAAATACCCAAAAACCAAATTATATATATATATATATATTCGACTTGTATACTATAGATCAAAAAGGTTCATTTAATCAAATAACTAGGGAATATCATTAGTACTGTGAGGTATAACCATATGAGCTAATGCCCAATATCCAGATTTGCTTTGATAAATTATAGCATTGTATTAGTATATCCAGACTGATTTTAGTGATCCATATAAACAATTGGCTGATACACTACAATGCATAAATGCTTGACTAGTTAATGTGGTTAATCAACTCACTAGGAGAGTTTTGGTTGAGTTTAACCTAGAAACACCTTTAGATTTAGTAAGACTTACAGTAACGCGATCTGCATTGATGCGAAATGAATCGTAAAAATTAGTGTATAATTCACCGATAATTGATTAGAACCATTTCAATACCTCAAATCCACAATACAAATACCAATTATCTAGTACGTTTTCTACCATGAATTTCAGATGCCAACCTTAAAACATCTGGATTCTCTAAAGCTTTCATAGCAGCTCTAATGCCAGCCTCGTCTAAATCATTACCTTTACCTGTACTAACAACCGACCCTCTAATACAACAATCAACTTCATACAATTTTTTCCCTCCATCTCCCATTTTAACTATATTATACTGTGGACTAAACTCAATCAAACTATACAACTCTGTTTTAGCATTCCTATTCAAAGAATTGATATCATCTTCTTGCGTCTTTAATTGGCCAGTCAAGGGGCTGGTTAAATTATCGAACCAAGTTTCAACCGGATTATATCCATACTCCAGGTAAGCTGCCCCGGTATACGCCGCCATAACCTGACAAGCCAATGCTTGTATATCACTGGAACTCCTTGATTTATTAAATTTCAAATCTTTTAACAGGTTGTAAGTAAATGCAAATTCACTCAAACTCTTGTCACATATTAAAGAAGCTTTGATTTCTTCTAGTCTTATTTTAGATGAACTGGGGAGTTTTTTCAATAAAAGATTTGTAGATACAAAATCTAGTACTGATTTACCAAAAAATTCTAATCGTTCGTTATGGTCGTTTATTCGGTCTTGAGTTAGTAAAATATTGGAGATATATGATTTATGGGTGAACACTTGAGTTTTGTAAGTATCGTTGGTTAATGTGGGTAAAGGAGGTGGCCAATTTAGTTCTTTCAATGTTTCAACAGCAGGCTTTTTGAGTGGTGGTTTAGCGGAGTTTTTGGTTTGATTGATTAAAGCCATTCGAGCGTAATGTAGTTTTGGTTGCATTATTCATTCCTTTATTTGTTATACAAGTTGGCTATATCTGGTGGTGCTGTTTATATCATTCAATGATATTATGATGATGCTTTGTTGAATGTTTTTTTTTTCTAAAGTAGTTGCATTTAATGAAAACTTGATTTATAATATGGTGAAGAATCTATCGACTATAGCTTAACTTTTTAAGAATATTCAGGATGATGGTTGAAGATCTAAAATGTCGATTAGCGATTTAATAATGATTAGGTAGCGCTACAGTGGTGTGTTGGGCGATATCTAGTATGGTGAGGCTCAAAATTTTTCAGTACTTGATCTAGCTCCAAGCTGTAGTAAGCCGTCCCAATTAGTTTTTCCTGACGACCGGTAGCCTTAAGCTTAAGCGTAAGCTTGTGTCAAGGTTAAGCTTTATAAGCCATGAACCTTGCAATACTAGTGTTTCTCCAAACTTAGAAAACTGAGTTTGTTCAATCGCGTTTTGATACAAATTTTTCGTGTTTTTTTTTTTTTTTTAAATTCTTTTTTATAATAGTGTTTTGGTTTTATTCTCATTAATTTTTAGTTCCATAAATCATGTATTGATTGAATTGGAAAAAAAAAAAAAAAAGTTAACTGGATGCATACACTTTATCAAAAAGCAAAAGGAACAGAAAATCTTGACAATAAAATAGAGAAATTGAATGAAAGTTATCAGATGGAGAATTACGAATTTACTAATAAAAATTTAAGATAAACAATACATTGAAAGTGATAGAAAGCTTTTTAAATCAATAGATACTGAACCATCTTAATTCTCAAATATTTACCTGGTCAAAAATTTTCAGCTTATTTGATAATTTCCCTTAAGAACTTTATTTTATTATAAGGTATGCAGCAATGTGTGCACTGGTATAAAATACTTACTATCATATGGTACATCGTTTATAAACCTATTCTAATCATAAGATAGTCGAAGATATTTTGAATTGCAATAGATTTATTAGTTTCATGCCTGTAACTTCGTACTTGGTATTCGTGCGTTGTACAGTCAGGAATTTACCTCAACTAATAGTTTTTGCTAGTTTGCGTGGTGACTTCAAACTCACTCTAGCAAATAGGAACCAAGAATCATTAGATCTCAACTCTCATTTCTTGCCATAAATAATTAGATCACTACTAGTACAAACTTCTACTCAACATCTTCAACATCATCATTCTGAGAATACTGAACTTTAATCCACAAAGAACACCCACAACACTGTAATAAAATCTCCTCAGCTTCACCATTATCAATCAAATCTTTTTCTGTAACAACATACCCTTCATTCTCCCCACATCTACAACTTCTAGTCCATCTCATTCCTTGACCACCATCCTCAATTTCCAAAACTTCATTCTCATCATCTTCTTTTAAATCTCCCAGATCTAAAATATCACTTGCAGAAATGGGGTCCTTGATTTTACTTAATGCTTTGTCATAAGTGGCTCGTTTGACTGGGTCGGATATAATATCATATGCCTTTCGAATATTTTCTACTGAAACTGTTGTTATTGGGGGATTTGCGGATGATAAAGTTTCAGAGGATGTTGAGATTTTGTCAGGATGAGATTGAAGCAGTTTCTGACGGTATTTTTGTTTTAATGTATCAATATCATTAGCTTGGTCGGGTGTAATGTCTAGTATTTGATAAATATCCATTTTTTATAACTCTAAAGTAGTTGTCTGGTTGGGGTTTAGTAAGTTGGTGTTTTGTCTGATTTGTCTATGTGTTATGCAGTCGTGTTATCTATTCGCAGGTCTGATTTCTATAATTTTAATTAAGCGATAGTCACAATAATATTAAGAACTATTATCATCGAATGTCTAATAATGGGTGATGAATAAATGTTTATAGGTTTAATAATAACATTACTAAATGATGAACGATATAAAAATTCGTCGAGTAGTACGCGCCCTACCCACCTACAAGCTTAAAATTTACACATGCTTGAATCACCACAATAAAACTTAATCAATGCTTGAGAAAAAAAATTTTACTCACCTTCAAAAAAAAAATTTTGAGCCTCACATCAGTAACAAAAAAAAAAAAAAAAAAAAAAAATTCTCACTTTCACTATCAATCAATACACAACAATATAGATAAAACCATGGTTAAAAGAAAACTTGAAGACATTGACGTTAAAGACGTCCACGACAACATCACAGCGTTAGCATTCAAAGGTTTCAACGCACCCACCGATGCCACATTCACAGTATACAATAAAGATAAACAGATATTAGTTCATGGTGATAATGAAAAATTCGAATATGATGGGGTTAATGAAAAAGATCAAAATGAATATTGTGTAGCATCATATGATCCAGATACCAATACTGTTGAATTATACCCAGCATCACTAATCACAATGAATAACTCATTGAAACATAAGAAAGATTCAACTGGACCATCAGTTAAACAAGCGAATGTTAAGAATTCTATTCAACGATCAACATTAGGTGAAGCATTTGGTACCAAAAAGGCTAAAAAGGCAATTCAAGATCAAGAAAAGAATAGAATTGAAACTGATAAATTGGAAGATTATCAAGAAGCTATTATGGATGCTGTTAAAGTTAGTACAGATAGTTTACCATCTCAACAAGAACAAGAACAACAATTACAATCTGATAGACCTATCCCACCTTATGATTTAGATACTAGTAAAGTTGAAGATATTTATCCATTATCAGGAATCATCCCAATCAAAGAATATGCAGCTATTCGTGCGGGTCCAATTGTTAAAGAAAAAGAACCATCTAAAAGACAAGAACTTATGTGTCATAAAACTTCAGAAATTATTAAATCAAGATTACAAACTTTATCAGAACGACCTGGTGATCATACTGATATTATTAAATTAATTTATTATGCTTCATTATTAATCGCAGTGTATGAGAATAAACGTGTTAATAATAAGGCAACATTATTAGCTAAAGTTGGTAACCCACCAGAAGTTTTAATTTCTGGTATTTTGGAACGATTTGCATCATCAAAATCCACTCATTTTGGTAAAAGTAAAGATAAAAGTTTTGTTATTTCTCCAAGTGATGAATCTAAATTATTATGTTATTTACTTGTTGTATTATTAAAAATTGATGGTTATGTATTAGAAATCAATTCAACTGCAAGAGAATTATCATTAAAACCTTCAAGATTAGTCGAATTAACTAGAGCTTTGGGTTGTAATGTTAAAAATCCGACTCAAACTCAAGCCACTATTTTAGGTATTCCAAAGAGTCAAATAGCTAACTGTAAAGTTGCTGATTTGAAGGCACCATTAAGATTACCAGATGTTAAAAGAAGAGCTAGAAAATAATTATTTTATTAATATATATATATATTATTCCGTTTAATGTTATTTCTTTATTTCAATCATTTCAAAATTGAGTTTGTGTGTATTTATTAGTCTCTTTAATACTTAGATTTGCTTTCAAGATTAGCCTGTGCATTTGTTACATATGAATAATATTATAGAAACAATAGACCAATTTATAAAGAAAATAATGCATGCTAATGAAAAATTTTTGGGGAAAATAATTGATTTTGATTGATTGTGGTGAGTTGCAGTTAGCATTTATTGATAAAAGTGTTGGACAATTAGTATTGGACAATTAGTATTGGACAATTATACTACCATTCTTCTATTTAGAAATATAGGTATTCATAGATTTTGTCTTTCATATCTTGAATAGTGCATTATTAGAAATTTAAAATCCGTAAGTGAAATAAACGCCACATTTGATGCGGCATCCTTGAAAAAGTATTATTATAAAGATGTATTATCATTTTAGGCTCTAGGGGTAATTGAACTCATGAATATAATCGATACTAAGGAGCCTATCAAGCATAAACGTTAGGGGTTTATATGGATAGTACAGCTCAGGGGTGTATATGACACCTCCTCTGTACATACAAAAATTATGCAATAGCAGATTCATTCTATATATCAACAAAATTCAAATAATAATACCACAGGGCATTGAAAATGTGTATAAACAGCTCAAATTATAGAAACCTATAGATAAACATTTCACGATTAATTTATATTATAACAAGTAATAATTTTTCAAATTTAAATCTGGCTGGTATAGATAAATTACCACATTTTTATAGCAACTAATCGACATGCCGGCCTGCAGCTTCCAAATATATATGAACGTAAATTTAAATTTATATTAATATATTTAGTCAATTAATTGAACCATTATCGCCTGAACTAAGTTTTATCTCTCAACCCCTGATATCCATTGCTGGATTTAGATAATGAGAACTATTGTCAAGATATGATCATATGGTATATATAGTCGTAGGGTATATATAGTCGTATGGTATATATAGTCGTATGGTATATATAGTCGTATGGTATATATAGTCGTATGGTATATATAGTCGTATGGTATATATAGTCGTATGGTATATATAGTCGTATGGTATATAGTCGTCGTGGAATGTATGAACCCTGGAGCTTGAGCCTGTTTCTACAGCCTAGCTATGGTTATTGAGTTCAAGCCAAAAATTTGGGATGATAGCAGGAGTTTGATCAGAATTCACGAGTAATTAGTATTAATGCTCATGATCAATTGCAATTGTTATATAACTACACGCTTGTATACTTCATATATCTATTGCTGCTCAATTAATCAAGTCCACCACCACCATGACCGGCAAATGCCATGGTATTATATATTCAGATCGTAACCATAAATCTTAAGTAATATTTTAAATTAGATTAATATTTATTTATAATTTTGTTGTTATTCATGCATCACGCCCAAGAATTAAGAGAGTTTAAAGAGCTCGATCGATAAACGTTGACCACCTCGAGGACGTAATATGCTTTTGCAATTACAATTAATGAATGCTAATTAATATTGATTAAAGAATATAGGCATGCATAGTAGTTACAAAGCGAAGCAGCCTAGGCTAGCTATTTTATATATATATATACTCAGTTAGCTTGCTGACTCTTGAGTCGGTGTCTTCAAATTAAGCATTGCTGGCCGGCCGTCCATCGTAATTCTTAGATCTATCAACTGTTGTAATTGAAAGATTACAACAGCCTAATTATGCTCACAGTTTTAAAATGTATCATAATTATATTACTATAGACGTCTATTAATGGTGCAAACTTTAGTTTTATGATCATCACAAAACAGATTTAAATAAACGACAAAGCAGCAGTTAATTCAAATTGAGAATATACAAAACTTCAACTAAGCAAAGTCTAACACAAAATACTACAATGAAACAGAATAATTATTTTTTTAAAATTTTAATATTAATAATATATATAAAAGAACTTTTACAAAACTAAATTAATTCAAAGAATAATTTATTTCTTAGCAGCCTTTTGAGCAGATTTGGTGGTCTTACCAGCCTTGTCAGATTTGGTAACTTCCTTGATGACACCGACAGCAACGGTTTGTCGCATATCTCGGACAGCGAATCGACCCAATGGTGGGTATTCAGTGAATGATTCAACACACATTGGTTTAGATGGAACCATCTTGACGATAGCAGCATCACCAGCTTTGATGAATTTTGGAGAGTCTTCAACTTTTTTACCAGTTCGTCGATCAATCTTTTCAATCAATTCATCGAATTTACAAGCAATGTGAGCAGTGTGGCAATCCAAAACTGGAGAGTAACCAGCAGCGATTTGACCTGGATGGTTGAAAACAATAACTTGTGCTTTGAAAGATTCACAACCTTTAGCTGGATCGTTCTTGGAGTCAGAAGCAACGTTACCTCGTCGAATGTCTTTAACAGAAACATTCTTGACATTGAAACCAACATTGTCACCTGGAGCACCTTCAGCCAATTGTTCGTGGTGCATTTCAACGGATTTGACTTCAGTAGTAACGTTTGCTGGAGCAAAAGTAACAACCATACCTGGTTTGATAACACCGGTTTCAACTCGACCGACTGGCACAGTTCCGATACCACCAATCTTGTAAACATCTTGCAATGGTAATCGCAATGGTTTGTCGACTGGTCTTGAAGGTGGTTCAACAGAGTCAATAGCTTCTAATAAAGTCTTACCCTTAGCTTCACCAGCCTTGGTTTCACGGGACCAACCCTTGTACCAAGCACAGTTGGTAGATGGTTCCAACATATTGTCACCATTCCAACCAGAAATTGGAACGAAAGCAACAGTCTTTGGATTGAAACCAACCTTCTTGATGAAATTGGAGGTTTCCTTGATAATTTCGTTGAATCGATCTTCCTTCCATTGAACAGAGTCCATTTTGTTAACAGCAACAATCAATTGTCGGACACCTAAAGTGAAAGCTAACAAAGCGTGTTCTCGGGTTTGACCATCTTTAGAGATACCAGCTTCGAATTCACCAACACCAGCAGCAATAATTAAAATAGCACAATCAGCTTGAGAGGTACCAGTAATCATATTTTTGATAAAATCACGGTGACCTGGAGCATCAATAACAGTAACATTGTATTTTGGAGTTTCAAATTTCCATAAAGCAATATCAATAGTGATACCTCGTTCTCGTTCAGCCTTCAACTTGTCTAAAACCCAAGCGTATTTGAAAGAACCTTTACCTAATTCAGCAGCTTCTTTTTCAAATTTTTCGATGGTTCGTTTGTCGATACCACCACACTTGTAAATTAAGTGACCAGTAGTAGTAGATTTACCAGAATCGACGTGACCAATGACGACGACGTTCAAATGTGCTTTTTCTTTACCCATTGTTAATTTATATTAGAATCAGATGAATCGCTTCAGAATTCGGTATGATGACGAGGAAAGAAAAAAAAAAAAAAAGAAGAAGAAAAAGAGAAAAGGGAAAAGAGGAATTGGAATTGAGTGGGTGGATTGTTGAAGCTTTTTATAACTTCTTGGTGCAAGAAATTAGGTAGCCCGCGCTGTTAATACTGCTTGAACATATCTTTTTTCAATGCAGTGTAGGAATAAAAAAGGGTTATTTAACAGTGCTGAGGTATGCGCGCGGGTGTGTAGAATTGTGTACACTGTTTGCGCGCGCTAAAAATGCTTGAAAAAGTGTGAAAATTTTTCAAATTTTTTTTTTTTTTTGTTTCCTATTGAAAAATTTCCTTGGGGGGCACTAAAAATTTTCCAAATCCAATTTCTATAGCGCTTTAATTTACTGATTTGGACGCCTTGATCGATCGATTGATGCGTTTTATTTATTTATTATTTTTTTTTTACTCCTGCAAAAGCAATTATATTATACCCGTGAGTGAAAATTTCAAAACGTACAAACGGTTATGGTTGCTTCAATTCTAGTTGACCCGTGGAAAAATTAGAAAATCCTCGATTGGCTTAGAAAATCCTCGATTGGCTTGTTAATTCTAGCTTTTAGTGCTCCAGTTAGTTCATTCTAGTTAAAGGGCTTTACACCATCAGTATCATAAATACTATATTGATTGATTTGACTGTAAAATCGCGTTCAATGATGTAGTTTGAACAAACCAGAATAAAGCAGCTATAGGATGTTACGGTTATAGAATCTAATAAGGCTTGGTATAGGGGATCAAGTTCCAAAGCTTAAGAGTCCGTTGTTCGGTCATAACGATAATCTAGTTGAATTTTTGCTTTTTGGTGCACCAATGTAAGAAATTACCAATATCGATAGCAGATTAAAGTTTAAAATACGTGTTTATAGTGATCTTAATCTTACAAGATAAGTAAACAAGAGTTATTTTCAGGATACGGTTTAATGAAAACCACCAAAAATATTGAGTCACTGTGTAGAGAATAGTTTTGATGGTTTCTCATGATGAGTAATTGTTATTATTCAATGTAATGTGACTATTAATTATAAAGTCCAAATATCAATTAATTTTATAATGATCACAAACTGTCGTCGTTAATTGCCTCTATCAATACCTAATCTTAAGTGGCAAATTACCAAGGTATTGATAGAATAGCGGAGAAACTTTTATATTGACAGATAAGCACACGGACGCTGCAAAGAAAAAAATTTTCATTGTCAACAAATCCAGATTTTATGAAACCTTTATTATAATTTTGATTCATGAACCTGAAAAAAGGTTTTTTTCTTAAGATTTACCAAAGCTTGAGAAAAATTTTCTTACAAAATTTTGGTCTTATTATAGATCCAAAAAAAAAAATATGAAACATGTTTTGTACAAAACGTGCATCATGGATGATTTTTCAAGCTTGCAATTAATGCCTTAATTAATTAGACTGCCTGAGCCGCAATAAAGCATTGTAAAATTTTTTTCAAATCATCATCATCAATCGAGGAATCAATAGAATTTTGTCAGGATGAATTGAATGATAAGGCTTGAACAAAATTTACAACTTGTAAATATCCCAGCTCTACTGCTACATAGCTCTCAAGGGTGTTTCTAAGCCATGCTTGAATATAACTTCCCCTGGAATAGACCGACTTTAATGAGGCCCTAAGAACGTAAATAAAAAAAAGATATATTCCGATCAAAGTTTCTAATTCATAGTTTGCACTAAGATTGCACTAGTTTTATAGTTTGATGGATCTATTCCATGGTGGTTCCTGAACCCTAGTAGTCTTCATTCAACTACCAATCACTGCTCATTCTCAAGCATATGTAATGAGGTTTACACGTTTCTTTATGGGAGCTCACAGAAGCCACAGGATTTTCAGGGCTTGAAAAAAATTTCGCCTCAAAATAAATCACAATTAAATTCTAAACCGTTTAGCTCTATAGGCGGCATTAACTGCACTGTAATGTGTATCACATTTTTTTTTTTGGTGAGGATGGGCGAGTTTCGCGTTTTAAATTTTGGAATTTGTTTTTGTTTGGGAAGTTTTCGGTGCCGCCACTCGCTCAAGCAGTGATAAACTTGTAGCACATACTTTTTTTCAATAAATTTGAGGCTGCATTAATTAGTTGATGGCTTAATTAAGAACCCTGTAAAAAATGAAAAAAAGCTCATCAGAAAGATCGTCATGATCATGATGAGTATACTAAAATCTCAAGTAGAGCTGATTTAATTGAGGTAGAAAATCCATCTGGATGGCCAAATTTTACCAAAGTTTTTGAAATTAGTCAATTAATTAATTAATGAATTCTTAATTAATCCAAATAAATTTATCCGATTTTGAGATTAATTGATTTTATTGCATTGCTCTGCTGCTTCAATAATGGATCATGGTTTAATAAACCGGTCAATACTGTATGTTTGAGCTGAATTTCTATAGAATTAAATATTAGTCTGGTTGGCTATCACTATCGGTGGTCCATATCTGGTTTAATATTCATGATAGCTTCGGTTAATCCATCTAAGTACTCAGAGTCCGGGTCCATTCCTGCAGTAGAGTTACAATAAGTAATATAAAGTGCTTGACGTCTTACAAGCACGTTGAATTGTGCACGTTGAAGCTAGCCTGGACTTGATATACTTATTGATTACTTTTTCAGCACCTTAAATTTGGTTGATTAACTCGAAACTCACTATTTAATACTTCCGTGAAACCAAGGTTGAATCAATCTTATGCCCCGGCTTGATTAATTAATCAGTTATCGTGAACCACCCATTATTATTCTAGTTAACTATATAATTAGTCTAAGCTACACTTAGATGCTATGGTCATAGATGTGCTGTTAATTGCATAATATTATAAAAACAATTGGTTAATACCAACTGTACATTTAAAAATTAATGATCGAAATCAATTTGATTTGTCTGAGTCCCAGCACGTGTTCATCGGATCAATATCATTAATTAATGTAGTTTTGCCCCGTATTTACCAAGTCAACTATAATCACTAAGCTTAATATTATATACATGGATACAGCCGAGATACATATCTTACGTGATAAATGGATAAATTAGTCACACATTTGATAGAAAAAACTGTTTTATCGATTGATTCAATTAAAACAAACTGCAGTGAACTGATTTCAGCAAAACACCACATTAAATTTAAGATCAAAATATCTTATCTGAAACTCGCTATAAACTTCATATAACTGCATCAACACTGCAACGTGCTCTATTCATGTTATACAAATGTACCACACACACACACACACTGGTACACTATGTACACTTAGTGCATTTTAATTACTGTTACCATAACTGCGAGTTTCAGCATCATGTGGCCAGGATAATTATAAAAATTAATATATCCTATACTATATATATATATGAATAAATCAGAAATCAAGCCTTTCTGCATACGATGTCATACATATCATCTCCAATTATTATTGCAAGCGCTTCCTAGAATTTGAATTGTATAATTTAAAATTTTTGCGACAGTTAATAGCAGCTAGGAGGGTCCAGAGAGCTAGCAGCAATTTTCAGGTTACATACACATAAAGTAACCATATAATTGTTTAAAGCCTCCATGGCAGGTCGATATATATTTAAAAAGACCTTCCATATAATCAATATTAATACTATATAATTGTTAAACTCAACGAAGTAATTAATTAGAAGCGGTTATATATATTAGACCAAGGCGATGTAAGGCCGCTTATTGTACCCACACTTTATAGTTAAAGCGACCTACAAATTGGATGCTAATCTATGACTTAATCCACTTGTTCCAACTTAACATGGGCCTCAAAAATTATCAAAAAAATTAAGCGCTAAGAATTGATCAAAGCTGATTACTTGTTGTGAGGCTTCCAGAAAAAAACCAGCTACAGTTACCCCTGACTACGCCTCCAAAATGAGACACCTTTATTGGTGCTTAAAACTGTCTTCCGCCGCATGAGGCGCACCTCATATTTTGACACACCCAAATACCACTTTATGTGTGATAAGAATTTGTCACAAAGCATGCTTGGGGTAACTATAGCTGTTGCTTTTGGACAGTGTGGGGTAAACTAAAACAGCTAGTCGAACAAAATAAATATTTCGATTATATTTGGTTACTTTCAAATTCAAGGTATTAAATGGGTAGATTTTCAGGTTAACTAATTAATTAAAAGTTCAAATATAAATTGTACGTATAAATGAGTTAGTAATAAATCTAAGCTCCTTGGTTACTGCGTATTTATATACATAGTATAGTTATAATTAACCTATAAACTTAAGTACAAGTTTATGAACAACTTCAAAACCTTATGATCATGATTGAAATTAGTGCATGCATATTCAGTATATAATATGCACAATGTATACGACTAATTTATGATAAATTAATCGATCGCTAGAATTAGGGTGTACAACTAATGGTGCAAGTGTATGCATATATGTAATTAACTCGGCTTGCACTGAAGTGATCAGCCTTTATATTATATCAAAAAGAAGAAACCATCAATGATTTGGCTAATTAGTTAATGACTGGTTCAAATCAGTTGCCATGTTTTGCAATCAAAAAAGCAATGTATGGATACATTGGGCGCTGTTGCAAAGATCATATGATATACTAATTATTGTTTATTATTTGCTTGGAATTGGTAAAAAATATTTAATTATCATTTGAAAAGTTACTTTTAGTTTTATGTATATGGGTAATTAATATCGCTGTTACCTTCAGTTTATAAAGAGAGCTATAAATCAATCAGTTCTTATATATATCTTAGGCCCGGGTGAACATTTATGCCCTTTATGTGATTGATTTTAATTGTTATATTTGGTACTGTATGACTCAATTATTTTTATTTTACACCTATAGCTTTTCTTTTTTTTGAACTGGCTATAATTATTGAGCAGTGATGTATATATAGTTTAGAATTATTCAAATCTTACCGAATTATATTACATTATTGATTTACTGGCTCATTAAGTATCATGCCCTAATACAGCAGTGAACGTTAAAGTATTTTGTATTATATAATCTAGTTTTATAATTAATCACGAATAATATAATAGCCAAATAGGCTAATTTGTATACAAGATTATCGTATAATCTATTAACTGAACTGAGGTCATTATATACTTATAATTATAAGCATCTAGTTATAAAAAAACATTGAATACATTTATATTATATATATGATTTAAATTTTCTATTATGCTATACCATAATAGTCATCAATCAATGAAATGTCCAAATCAACTGAAGGATGGATCATATAATATCGATCGAGTTTTATAAATAGCTTATGATTCATTGAATTGGCTCTCACATATATTAGTAAATTTAGATAGAAGCTTTTACAATATTCATATGGACTAATACAGCGTTTATCAAATTACACTAGTGATCAAATCATTGTTGATTAATTACGTTGTTTGCCTTGGTATACGCATAGGTAATGTAAAATTAGATGAGTGTCAATATATCCTTTCATCACCAATACATGTTGTAATTTTTAGTATACTACTAGCTAGCGCTAGTAGACTGAATAGATCACCGTTGATGAAAGTTCATAGGGTTTAATATAGGTGTTAAGGCCCTAAGTATTGAAATAATATATATAATTACCAAATAATAGGATCTCTAGACTAAAGTGTCACATAATATTTGGCAGTTGCCAAACTTATTGGGGCAGTGGTTAAAGTATTTGTGGCATTTCTTCAAAATATTTGATTTTTACTGCTATCTGAGTTATTAATAACTTTTTGAATATAAAAACATTTACTATTGTAACCACAGTTTTAGCATATCTGTTCACATCCTTCAGTAATATATATGTGGACTTAATGTATACGTACAACGTGCACAAACTACGATTAAAATCAAATCAAATCGCTATCTTCTATATGGATATCCCAAAACTATTTTCCATACTTTCTTAGCTATTAATTGGTATACACACTAGCTGTAGTATCAGCTTTTGAGCTCTAGAATTTTATCCTCAGCAGCTCACAACCTTTTTAGCTGGTTCATTAATCTTACTGTAGGCAACTAATAAAACCACACTCACTTACCAGCGCCGCGCCGGAACAAACATCGGGCCTCTCAATTCTAAGTCCACACACTGGCTAGTGCACCCAGTCTCCAAACCCACAGTCTCAAACCTTGTAAGGGTTCCGACCTTACCTCCGATCCGATATTATTTGATTTTATTCCTTTTCACTTTTATTCTACTTTGTTTATTCTTATTTTACAATTCACAAATGTTCTCAAATGTTATTTGGATTAACATCATTGAAGAACCATTCATGGATTGGCATTATCAGTATTAATGCGAGCAATTTAAATGATTGCTATTTGTTTCTATTTTAGATAGAACATGTTATCAATATTGAAGTACTTGCTTCAATCAAGTTAGCTCTTATTTTATTCAATAACTTTTTATGATTTCTATTCAGATTTGAATTAATATAAATATTCATTCAAATCCTCTTATAATTAATATAGTTTTATCATTAGTAAATGATCAATTAAATATAATACTTCTTTTCTCCAGTTTAATCTCAATCACTCTCTTCTAATAAGAACCAGTTACAGTAAAACAGCAGTTAATTATTAGAATCTAGTTCCGACCCGAGCAAGCATCATTATAAACCTAGCGAGAGTAGAGTAGGCTTACGTAAACTTACGCTTAACAAAGGTCTTCCCGTTCGAACCCGAGCCCAGCATAATTATGTAAACAGCTTACTTACTTAAGTTGAAAACGCTCGGCTCACACACTCGAGCATTCCCTTAATTATAATTTAAATTCACAGCTGATATCGATACCTGCACGCCTACGCCTACGTCATGAAGCAGCGCAACAAACCCAAGAGACCGGGACCTCGACCCCCTTAAAGTTTACTCCCGCGCGCTTGAAAAAACTATTTTTGTCTGAAATTTTTTGAGCCATTTTCCCTTGTAACACACAAACTTTATAACTTTCTGTAACACCCAAAATCTAAATTTAAATTCCCAACCCTTGATCACAACTTTATACAATCTATAGAATAGATAACTATAGACTTTTTTACTCAACAATCTCATTTATAACAACTTTTTCAGCTTAGTATATTACTATCACCCATCCTATTATATTTCTATCAAAAAAAAAAAAAAAAAACTACAGCCTTTTTTTTATTTTAAAATATATTACAAACTACTGAGCGATTATTCATAGTAATACTAGAACGATGAAACTTATATCAACTAGTGCAATAATCAGCATATTAAGCATAGTACAAAGTGTTAAAGCACACCTTCCCAAAGAAGTCAACAGTTTGAATGAGTTTTGTTCTGCCAAGTCACCAATAACTGGCAACTTTTTTGATTTATCACCATTAAAATCCACTGGTGAAGGAGATTCTTCAACTGATGGATCCTCACATCATAATGATCAAGATTACTGGCATATTAGAGGATTTGATTTTGGATCAAATTTTACAATCAACATTTGTGGTAATATTGAAAATAATACTGTAGAATCAGTTACAAATACTAGTGCATTATATATGGATAAATTCGGTACCCAACAATCAATTGGACAATTTAATAATAATCCACATTTTAGAGGTAGAAACTTGGTGTTGGAATATAAAGATGGTTCAAAATGTTTGAATGAAAATGGTCAAGATACAGGATTAAAACAAACATCGTTATTTACATTTAAATGTGATCGAGAATTGGCAAGTATTAAAAGAGGTCATATTACTTTTGTTGGTAATAGTGGGTGTGCATATTTTTTTGAAGTTCGAACGCCGCATGCATGCCCTAGTGTTGATTCAAGACAATCTGTATCGCCAGTTTCAATCTTTTTTTTAATCACTCTTGTTGCAGTTTTGGTTTATTATGCTGGTTCATTAGTATTCCGACCAAAATTATTAAATAAGATTGGGTTTGGTGATTATATTAAATTAAGAAAAAGAGAAGATGATTATTCATATCCTTCACAAACTGTCTAGGTTTCCTCTTTGTGAATGAACTTTTTTTTTTTTTTTCTTTCAATTTTCTTTATTGAATATTTCTTTATTTATTTAGCATATGCTTTTGATTGTTTAATCGAGATCGACACTGGTCTGGATGATCTCAGGGGTGAACAAGTGCGGCGCACTCACTCATTCTCACCACCTTATTGGTATCACGATTTTAACTTTTAAATTTCAAGATACACTTTACCTTTATATATATTTTCTAGACTAGAAACGTATCATCAAAGGAAACTACTTTTATCATGTACAGATTATACTAATAAATCTAGCATTCCTTTTTATAAATCTTACTTTTTCTCCCTCCCTCTCCCCCCTGACTTTTTTTTTTTTTTTTTTTTTTTCTCTCTCTCTTCTCTTGATTCTTTTTGGACAATTATAACGACAAAAATCATGCGACTAGTAAACTATATTGTTGCTGCAGCAGCAATTGCTAGGCTGGTAGGAGCGACGACAATGTCTGATCCAACCACCAAAGTATCAATAATCGAAAGTAAAAAATTAGTAAAAAAATATCACGATAAAGAATTAAATAAACGACAATTTGGATTTTTTGATGATGTGAATGAGTCTGGGTTCTCAGTAGATGATGAAGAAGACGATGAAGATGATGAACCAGAAGAAGAAGATGATGATGAAGAAATCGACGAAGAGGATGAAGAGGATGAAGATGATGATACTTTTCAATACAAGTATTATAATGATGAAATTGCAGATGATGAAGATAATGTCGGGGTTAGTACACCACATGATGATACAAGAATGTATGATGGTAAAAAAACTCATGATTATTCTGAACCCCAATACGGTCGAGTTACTCCACCATCTAAAATCCAAGCACCAAGAAAGGCAAATGTTAACCAACCCAATCCAAATTTTAGTAACAATAATTCAGGATTTAGAAATAAAGCACCTGGTCATGTTAGTCCTCCACCTTATGATGAAGAGTTTGATGTACCAAGATATGGTAATAGAAGACCAGCTGCAAAAATTCCTCATCAAGATTATAAACAAGATGAATTTGATGATGATAATGAAAAAGAAGAGTTACCACCAATTCATCCAGTTAAAAATACTAAACCTGATTATAGTAACAAAAAGATGGAAAAAATCAATCATGAAGAACAAAAGAAAGAAGTCTCGAAACCACATTCAAAACCAGTTGTTAAAACCCCAAAACCACCAATGAAAATGAATGATAATGATAGTGATGATGATGAGTTTCCAAGACCACGACCAATTAATCACCAAAATAGACCACTAAACAAGAATGCTAATAACAAAGCGCCAATTGAATCATCATTACCAAATTCACCACTTCCATCTAGAAAAATCCCATCTGGACAACCAATTGATAATTCACCATCAAAAACTCACCCACATGATAAAACTATTTTAGATGATAGTAAAAAAGCTATAGTTGATGATGAATCTAAATATAATGATCCAATTGCACCACCATCTCAACGACAAAACCACCGTCAAAATCCTCCACCTTTGTACACCCGATCCATGCTGAAAGAAAATATGCCAACCGCTAAACCAGTACCATATGATGATAAAGGTCCAATCCCACCACCACCATCACCACCTCCTCCTCCTTCTCAAAACAATAATAACCAACAAGCTAGTGAAGTTGATCTTATTGAAAGAATTCGAAAATTATTGGAACAATTTTTTGAAGGTGAAATAAGTGGTACCAATGATGAAAATAGTTCTGGTGATTTTAGAGATGAATTGAGACAAATGATTGGTGATGACTCTCCTTCTTCTAATAACCCGTCTAGTTCTAATAGTAATAATAATGCTGGGAATACTGGTAATACTGGTAATACTGGTAATACTGGTAATGCTGGTAATACTGGTAATGCTGGAGCAGATGAAGGCTTTATGGGTGAATTGAGACAATTATTGGGTGATGACGAAGCCGCACCTTCCGCTGGGAATAGTGGTAATAATAACAATAATAATAGTGCTGGAAATACCCGATCCGATGGTGATTTTTTTGATGAATTGAGACAATTATTAGGTGATGATTCTCCACCAACAAGTTCAAATACAAATCCTCAAGGTGGTACCAGTAGTAGTGGTAGTAGTAGTAGTAGTAGTAGTAGTGGCGGTAATAGTAATAACGATGACGGTTTATTTGGTGAAATTCGAAACATATTAGGTGGTGATGGTGATGATAATTCACAAACCGCTAGTAATGGTAATTCACAAGCCGCTAGTAATGGTAATACTAATGAAGCAGCAGGTGGGTTTGATTATTATGAACAAATGGCAAGAGAACGTGTTGCCCAATTAGAAGGTGATGATACTTATCAAAATCCTTATAGTCAGAATTCCAATTCAAACGTTAATAATTCAGGTCGTGGTAGTTCAAATGTAAACTCAAACACTGGTAATGTTAATGCCAATAGTGGTAATAATAATCAAAATGGAGGTGCAAGAGATGAAGGTATTTTTGGTGAAATTCGACAACGTATTGCCGAAATGGAAGGTGATGATTCTTATCAATCTTCAAACCCCAATACTAATGGTAATACTAATACTAATGGTAATGCTAATACTAATCGTAATGCTAATACTAATAATGAAAGCGAGGATGAAGGTATCTTTGGAGAAATTCGATCAATACTTGGTGGTGGTAGTGGTGGTGGTGGATCATCATCTTCTTCTTCAAATGGGGAATCACAAGCTATTAGTAATGAAAATGATGGTGCTGGCGGGTTTGATTATTATGAACAAATGGCGAGAGAAAGAGTGGCACAATTAGAAGGTGATGATACTTATCAAAACCCTTACAATAGTCCAAACACCAACTCAAACGCCAATCCAAACACTAATATCAATAATAATAATAATAATGAAGATAGTGGATTATTAGGTGGTATTAGATCAAGATTTGATGGAGATGATGGAAATAATAACAGTGATGACAATTCTCAAACTAATAATGAAGGTCGATTTGATTATTATGAACAAATGGCACGTCAAAGAGTTGCAGAATTAGAAGGTGATGATACTTATAGAAACCCATACCAAGTCAATGACACTCCAACCAATGTAAACTCTAATAATAATGATGATGATGATGATGATGACTTTTTTTACAATATTGAACAAGCTAATGAAGAAGAAGATGATGATATAACACCAATTACTCGAACTTCTATTATCAATATCCCACAAAATACAGTCAGTGCCACTAAAACTATCCCACCAAAAGTTTACATCACCACTACAAGCAAAACTACTACTTCTATAGTAATTGAACCAACTGGTGGTGAAGGTGGATTTTTGGGAAATATTCGAAACCGATTATCAAATAGTGAGGCTAGTATTAATGATGGTGGTAGTAGACGTAATGGGTTGGAAGCAAACATAGGAGGTATTTTGGAACGTGTTCGAGGTCAAGAAACTTTTGATGAAGAAGATGAATTATCATTATGGGAAATTGATGATGATGATAATGCAGTTTTGGTTAAACGATCTTCAGAATCTGCCAACCAACATAATGCTATTATTAATTTGGCAATGCAATCAATTTCAAGTGTACAAGCCCAACAAACCAATGAACCATTCCCAAACGATCCACCATGTGATGAAGATCCAAATTGTGCAACTGTTTATACAATTCCATACCAACCAACTGCCAAATTTGTTGCAGAAGCTCTTCAAACTACTTTACCAAAAGGTACTGGTGTGAATCATAAAACTCCACAACGAGGTAAATGGTTAGCAGATATGACATTACGAACTGGAGGATCAGACGTGATTTTTGCTAGTGGTGAAGATTCTCCAAATGCCAAAATTGCTGCTGATGATTTGACCAATGAAAATATGCAACAAATCATGTCTGGTTATTGGGGTCCAACTAAGGAAAGCATTGTTTATCAATATTTATATAATATTAGTCCAGATGGGTGGAATCGATATGAAGTTGGATGTTATTGTATGGAAAATCAACCATGTACTTGTGATGATCCAAAAAATCTAAATTATTATATTGATTTGGAAAATTCAAAAACAAAAAACGCAAAATTTTATACAATTAATCGAACTACTCATTTGGCTATTAATGGTACAAGTAATGTGGATGCTAATACTGAACTTGAAAGTAATGTTTATAAAGATACACAACACGAAGAAATTAAAGTTGGTCCAAATGGGAATAGTACTTATCATGGTAAACATGATAGAGACCGTGCTGATAGCCAACATAAAGGGGATGAAAATGATGATGATGATGATGGTGATGAACAAGATGGTAATAATGAAGATAGTAGAGCTATGAGAGTTGGTATTTCAAGTAGCTGTTTGGCTTTAGTAATTGTTTTATTAATCAAGTTTATTGATTTTTAAATATTTGATTACTAAAAATAAAAATTATAATCATTGCTGCTTGTGTTTTTAGCTCCTATATATATATTGCTTGTTGTTGAAGAGAGATTTTCATGTTTACCCTTTTTATTTATTTATTTATCTATTTATCTGTTGGTTTTTATAACTTTTTGTTTTTTTTTTAATAGTAATATATATATATATTTAAAAAAGCCCCTTTTCATACTTGTAAAGTTATTGTAGGATTGTTATATCAAGTCTGGAGTCTATATCTGCTTGGTTTTTTCTGTGCACTTCAATGCTTTATAATATCAATAAAACGCAATCCTATGATAGCAATGCCGTTCATATCCATAAGCTATATACAGCGCTGGTTTTTGTAAAAATTTTGAGAGCCGCTCAGCGTGAGGCTGAACTAGTTTTTGATTGTAGATAAAATATATTTTGGTATGAAGAGAGCTACTAAGCAGTATCACAACTTTGCAGAACTGTATTGTAATATGCAGACTTTTTAATGAAATGATATAAATATAGTTGCACAAGTTAATCAACTACACCTTCGAGCTATAGAAATTCCTGAACTGAATTTAGAATGCTCCTTCAAGCATCTCTGCGCAAAAAGATCTTAGCGCAGTTTGAAGCCTTATAATTATCACCTCGGTAGTTTCCTTGAACGTTATGCTACTTTAGGCACTGAAACCTTGATATCTCGAGCAGGATTGAGATTCGTTCACTTAATCAACCACGTGGGTTCCATATATGCCTTGATCATACATATAGTATAAATGCAAGTTTCGAAAGCGCTATGGTATACCTGGTATCTACCATAAGGTAGGCTAGCATCAGTTAAGTCACATCTATGGATGCAGTAGTTATTATCCACAGGTATCCCAACCTATATGGATGGTATAACAATATTTAAATGCCTGTGACGATTAAATTTCTTGAAGGGGGGCTATAAGACTGAAAAATTCTCCAGGTGTAGATATACGACTCAGGTTGTACTTCCGGGTTTGATTTATTATCTATAGCTAGAGTGTTCCCCAATTGCTTGAATATTGGCGTACAGAATGTTTTGCAAGTTGAAGTCATGGTATTAAAAACTTGCAGTAACGTAATATTAATATAAGGATGCTGTAGGATTGACCAAGAATTTGTGCAAAGTTGTGCAAGTGTTCATTTAGACTCCTAAAATTTAACCCTATCTTACTGATCGATTGGTATTAATCCATAATCTAATAATGAAAAGTAGCTAGATTATAATCGTTTTATTAGACTATTGATTTGGTATATTAGGAACAAGTAATTTTCGGGCTCTAAACCCTGCAGCCATTGCGAGCATGTATGCTGTATCTATATATCAATCAGAGTGGTCGTAGGCTGTACGTTTTTTATTAGTTTATATTATGTGAATGAGATTTATACTTTACAAGCAACTGAATTATATGTATGCATCACCTACCAGTATCGATCTAGTAGGTGGAGTTTAAAAACACTTTCAAACACAATTAAGCAGACTACTGTAGGTTTAGTTGGGAAGTTATATACTGCCAAGTAAATGCCTAGAACCTATTAAGAATTTAAAAAAGACTATCCATTTTACAAAGTTACCAGTGCAGTACGTATACTATAGTATTGGATAGTATAATATTCCACAATTTCTATCCCAATTTGCAGTTAATAAGATAAATGCTTAGAGGTTTTCTACCCCTCAATCTATGTCTTTGGGTAGTGGATTTTAAGCATTGAGGAACAATATCTTTATGTTGAATTTGGTATTTACATTTTTTTAGTGTGATTTCTGGCTTTATAGACATTTTGAGAATAAGATTACCCAATGTTTTTTAAAAAAGACCCTTAAGATCCAAATAAAGCCTAATCGGTCAAACCAAGTCAAGTTCAAAAACAATCCATGTAATTCTAATCTTTTGCATTCATTGTCCACAATAATAAACTAGCTTGAAGGTTCAACTAGTCTCTGTTCATATGGTGTATTTAATAGTGACAGTGCTGTTATAATACTGGAATTTTATATCCCAACTAAATATCTATTTGAAACCAATTCATGTAAGTTTCGAAAATATACAATGCCTTTTTAATTGATTCTTGTGGCTTGCAATTAAATCATGGAGTAATAAAGATAATTTAGTGTAAACACGGTCCTCATGACTATGTCAATTCAACTAGTTTTGATTTGATTATACTTTTAACTAGTTAATTGTCTAAAAATTGGAACGTTCAAAAGCCAAAGAGATATATGGTTAGGCAGAAACTAGAAACAAATCCCTGAACCATTTGATCCAGCTATAATGATCAACGAGTTAAATTTGTCAAGTTCTTGAAAACTAATGAATTCCAACCTTTGATTACTATACTTACTTAACCTTTAGTCGATCTTTTCAGGTACAAATTGTATAATTTTTCTTTCTTCTAAACGTTCACTTGGTATAGTTTTTGATTGGAAAGTTAGATATCGTTTTAAAATTGAGAGATGGCTAGATTATAAGTGGTTTTCATGAATCAACCAAATACTTATAAATATGCCCAGCCACAATGTTTATGAATGCGCTATAATTATAATTCAAATCTCTTTGACTGTTTCAACATACCAAGTTAAAGATGTTATCAGTACACTTGGTACTTTTGAAATGTGAGCTAAGTATAGTGTGTAAAATATATTATCAGCATTCTCTTAAAAATTTTGAGCGTAAAGATAGGGAAAAAAATAAAATAAGCAAATCTGATCATTTTCAATGAATTATTGCCCAACCAAGCAATATTAGGTTTTGCTAAAGTATTAATTTGCTTTGTAGCTATAGCTACTTGTTTATAGATGTAGTGAAAATTTTTGAACTAGAACTAAGCGATATATCCATGCACAAAGTTTTATGGTACTATGAATCGTAGGCATGATCCGATCCCATATGGGTCTGACCATTTCGATTTTGCAATATCCAATAAAGTTATATTTATGAATAGATATCAGGATAGGGCGAAGGTTATAGTACCGGCAATTTCTACTCGTTCAAAAAAAAAAAAAAAAAAAGATCTATAGCAGCCAGTGATACATGTGAATTGATAGGTTTGTATTAAGCACAGACATATGTATAAATATTAATTTGCCTTGAATTTATCAAGAATGATCCAAAACCTACATTTTTCAAAAACCCCTAGGCTAAGAAGATATTTTTTCAAAGAGTACCCTTTTTCAACTAGATTTCGAATTCAAGCAAAGCTTTTTGTAATTAACCTATTCAAAACATATGATTATCCATTATGATCTCACAGAGCCACCAAGATGGTGATGAGGTATTCAAAGATTGAATCCGAATCTAAATCTTTTGAAATCTATCATATATCATCAAAGTGTGACAACCAAGCTTTTTTCTACTCGGCATTTAAATCTCCTCATCTTTATCTAAAAATCTGCCATGAAAATTTGTACTGGTATAGAGATCTCAATTAAGATCGATTAGAAACTTAGCTAGCTAGCTAGATAAAGAGTCATAATTCAATGAGTTTTCAGAATTATGTAGCCTATCCATACATTAATCTTAAAGCTAATTTAGCAGTACTCAATTGCTCAATTACAAACCGATTACTTGTGTTCAAGCCACAGTGGTTAAATTAGCTTCAGCACTAGCCACACTTGTAAGATCAGGTTAGCTGTAATGCTCTTTCTTATCTTGAAAAAATATAAACCGGCTTATTGGTGCTTAAGTAAGCTAAGCCCCACGCGGCGGGCGGTTCGTGAGATTATTGTGGTGTGAGAAGCGGGTGTGTTCACGTGGTGAGTGAAATCTTTCAACCATTGTGTCGTTTTAGTATCATATCTATCCTCTTCTAGGAATAGCTCAAAGTAAATAAATAATCGGTCCGATTATTCTTTCTTTTGGATGATTATTATAGTTATTTGAGTGACCTATATTAAAAATCGAATAAACTAAATAAACGTTTTAAAATGGATTACAGATTACATGTCTGAAAAATCTCGCTAATCGGAAAAAATCGAGGGAGTAGGGGTTACTATAGGGGGCCCGGGGGGCATGTCTTATTAGAGTGAATTTTACTAATTATAGCTATGAATAGGGCACAAAGGAGGGGCCACTCACTATATTTACAACAATAAATCATGGGCAATCAAAGTAGAATACATCAAAACATATTTGCGGCGTTCAATACCAGGTATTTTACTGTGCCGGAATTCTACAAATCTAATTAATTTACTAGATATTATCCTACTATACTATAGAGTGTAATTAGAATAGTATGCCATGCATAACGCTGATATCCGTCAAGTTCTTTTTCCAAAGGTCAAATAAGCTATTTTATTCAACGGTATGCCGATGATCATCTATAGAAAATTTTGACTATTGCAAGAAAAACTACTATAGTTGCTGTCAGTTATCTTCATTGTTCAACGAGGCTGATTAAAACAAGATATTGTACACGTGAAATTATAATCATACAATAGGTTTCATTTTGTAGCTTAGGATTCGAAATATTTTTGCATACCTATATATTGGTGTACCTATTTTTCTTTTGTTTTATGCAAATTTAATATCAATATTGATTCTTGTGCCATTTGATTTAATTATTCATGCTACGTATTATGATTTGTTCATAGACTAATTTAAATAAATTTAAACTCAAGTTATTATAAACGTATAAAGAGGTATAATTCAGGGTCATAATTCAAAGAACTTTTAAGGGCGTTTTGTTTATTCAGTCACACGGATATTACTTGGCTTTCGAAAGATTTGAGTCGGTGATCAACTAAAAATCTTATAAACATGTTGAAATCACAATCCATAATTGTTAACTTGCTTATTGTAGTTAGAATATGAAGTTTAGATATCTTTATGAATTGTTTTATTTATAGTAATTTCTTAGTGGATTGGTTCAAGTAAATTTATGCTTAATTGATTTAGTATATTAAAGCTTTATTGATGGTGGTGCATAATATATTTTATCAAACTTGTAACTTATTTCATATGGCGTTTCTTATGATATTGTTGCAATTATTTTCATATTCAATACCAATCAAATGACCAATCAGTTAATTAATTTTTTGCTTTGAATCATGGCTAATTGTCAAATTGTTTCCATAAAAATCTCATGACGCCTTACCACGGTACACTACTCTCGAAACTATATACATCAATAATGCTGTTTCTATCTCAGAGATCAAATGTATTAAATGGCATACAATGAAAAAAGTTAGTCGCAAAATTTAATACCATTAATGATTAAGTTTAAAGCTTTAGATTGTAATTGTGACCTGCAATACGCTTTATTATACCCAGTAAATTGATCCTTTTGAAGTTTGACGTTTTTAACGATCTAGCTCTATGTTTTCTATTCGAATGCTTACCCTCAAATTCGTTCTATTTGAGCGAAGTATCCATCATTATGTCAATTACCGGCCAGTTTATAATACTCTAATAGAAGTTTCATTAATTATATGTCACATCATATGGTAGAATTTTAACTCATTGTAATATATATATCGATTGCAATATATATATTGCTTTAATCTGATATTTTGTTGAAAATTTTCCTACAATCAGAACAAAACTACCTAGTTTAAATCATATACCTTTAGCGAAACCTTCTATCTTAAAAGCCCTAGTTAACTTTTTTAATCAGCCTATTACACACTCTTCCCACTACAGTGCTAAATTCATAGTTTGATCAAAATTCTGATTAATACTATAGCCTAGTGGTGGCATTACCTATATAATGCCCATTGATTGATAAAGATAAGCTTTTAATTACCCCAATGGGTCACATAAACATTCACACTCACGTGCAGATAAACTTTAACATCCATTATTATCCATCTATCATAATTAGGTAACTTGCACTACCAGCTATCCCTTGAACACTAAAATTACACTCTAATTACTCCAATTATAAACTACAAATCTTACTCCTCCACAATTTTCATGCTAAACTCTCCCCATATGTACCAACGCATCGATATCTAAACCGTTCCAAACTTTATAGCAGCTGTAACGAGCTTCCAAACGGTTCGCAACTGAACAAACCGATGATTACTCATAATGGCGACTGAGGTAATCTAATATGAAACCTTGTTATATCATACCATAACGTAGTTATTGCACTCCATGGGCAAACCGCGACCACTAATTAAGGCACTAAAAAGAACCTACTTGTACAATTTTGAACAATTTCATCAGCACAACGATCGATTAAATCAATGCTTCTATAGCTCTAATGAACCAACTATACCGCTTGTAGAATATTCAACCACTGATGAATCTCTCTGACGGGATCGGTAGGGATCGGTACGTACTGATACAAAAGTGCTAAGACTTTCTACTACGTCAGCCCCTTCGACTCGGCCTATATATTTGCCCCAAGCCTGCTGCTATATCTATAGGCTGTAGCGTACAGCTAAATCTCATATCTTAAGCTAACAGTCTGTCTCTCTCCCCACCCTTATGAGATTAATAAATTTAATTAATCTGGTCCAGTCCCCCCATGGCAGACAGCATAATTTCTTTTTTGCACCCGCTTGAGCAGCCTCCATGGTGCACAAATGATAAAATGGGTATATATAGCACCATTTCTTCTAGCTGTAGAATGCACGTTTTTATTACCAAAGAAAGCAAAACCGCCAAGCCCAAACCGAGAATCTTTTGGCTGGCTCAAGCCTGTTCAAGCCTGCTCTTTCCTAAGCCTTCCAAGACCAGGATACTCTTAAGCTGCACTAACACACTCTGTAATTATCATAAGCGCATGCCATCTTTTTAATGATAAATTTGCTCGATCGCTCACTACGGTCAGTCAGCTTATAATCCTATAAACGCATGCTTGAAGTTTTATCTAATAAAAATGCCAAGACAAAGAGCTTATGGGAGAAAGTAAAATTTCTAAAAATGCCAACTGATGAAAAAGGAATTAAAAACCAAGAAATACAAGTCTTGGAGCACATAATTCTTATTCACTGATACTACTATAGAATTCACAGGAGATCTAAACTTATTCTTGGGAATTAAACTCTTTTTTTTTTTTAACTTAATAAAAGAAAGATATTTCCCACACTTTCTATTTCCTCTTCTTTCTCTCTCTCTTTTTTTTTTTTTTCATTTTTCATTAACGACGTAAGAAACTTTGAATATTTCATCAAAGTATCAACAAGTAATAAAGCAGCATAGACAACAAGCATGGCCGACGTATTTAGTTTTGATTATTCTCAACCGGATAATAATAAACACCATTTACATTCTAATGTACAACCAACACAACACAGCAATATTTACTCACAACAACCAGTACACGCCCCATTATCAACACATTTACCTTCACAACCTTTAAATCATAGTAATAATAATAATAATAGTAATAATTGTAGTAGCATACCACCACCTCCACAAACAACACATTCTCATGCACAAAATACACACACCACTCACCTTAATAACAACAATATGAACAATCTACCACCTTCACCACCAACTAGTGTAGATGATGAACATAAATATCAATCATCAGTTTTAAACACTAACAATGCACAAGTACAACATCATTCTCCATTATATTTAGATGACAACACTCAGACAGTTACCCCACCATCATCAGAAGATGTTGTAAACAGTCCACCACAATTACCACAGCCACAACCAGGACAAGTGGTTTGTAAATGGAAAAAATCATGTGGTAAGATTTTTAATAGTAGTGCTGATTTGTATACTCATTGTTGTGAAGATCATATTGGTAGAAAAAGTTCAAACAATTTGGAACTGGTATGCAGATGGGATGGATGTGATCGAGCAATGGTTAAAAGAGATCATATTACATCTCATTTAAGAGTCCACATTGATTATAAACCTTATGGATGTAAAAAATGTAAAAAATCTTTTAAACGACCACAAGATTTGAGAAAACATGAAAAGACACATGCAAATCAAGAAGAACGACAACAACGACAAGAACAGTATGATTATTATAATAATTATAATAATAATAACAATTATGGTTATTATACTTATCCTTATCAACCACAATCAGTACCAATGGTACAATTGGATCCTTTACCTGATAATCGAAAACGAAATGGTGATGATTTATTTGATGATATGTTACATCGAAGAGTTCAACCAACTTATACACCAGAAATTGGAGTAAGATTAGATAATTATAGCATTCCAACTGAAGCTGATCAATCCACTTTAAGAGAACATGATATTTTCTTTACTAATTTACATGGTTCAATGATGAGACAACGACAAAATTACCAATCTCAGCCTCCTCCACCACCACCTTCTCAAGTTTCTAATGTTTCATTACCATCACAATCTTATAGTAATTATTATGGTGGGTATCAAAACTTGTACCCTGTACCTGATGAAAGTTATATGCCACAACAACATCCTCAATTAGGACCAAGACCACCAATGGATGCAAGATACAGAGTTAATGTTAATTTACATCAACGGGCAGCCAAAGAAGAAGAAGAACAAAGTGATAGTGAAGATGATGATGATTTGGAAGGTTATGAATCAGTAGATGAATTATCTAGTGATGATGATGATGATGAAATTGTCAATTTGGTTAATGGAGTTGAAAAAGTTAGTATGGTTGATGATATGGACAAGTTTGATCAAACTTTGAAAAAATTGGAAGAATTGCAACAATTGGTTCGTTCTAAGTTGGGCGATGCTGATGATCAAGAAGAAGAAGAAGATAGTAAGAAGAGTTTGTATCCTACTATTGAATAGTTGATGAAGAAGAGTTATTTTTATTATTATTTTTTTATTTATATAGGTTTTTTATTTTTTTTATTTATTAATGAAACGTATTTTTTTTTTCTTGTATCATGAAATTTTGTTACCTTTTTTGATTGTATTATCTACCTCTTTTGACTTTAACTTTTGTAATGTAACTAACCCCACTTATAATTGTCTATTGATGAACTATTCTATTTTTTACAGCTTTTATTTTTCAAAGTATTCTTATACCAACCCAACTTTTACCTACTTTGATCTCTACATACAACGTCACTTAGTACTGCTTATTCCCAATCAACGTCATAAGCCTGTACAAAAAAAAATCATCTACAACTTGTGGTAAAACTATTCTCCCATTGCCAACACGTTGTACGACTCTTAATCTACCCAACGAGCGCCATCTTTCATGCGGCGCTGCATGTTAAAGGTGGCGTAATTAATAACCGCGGGTGTGTGTGTGTTTTTTTTCCCTTTGTTTGAGTTCTCTAACTGTTTCCTTTCCTTTAGCGCGAGGATGGGCATAAGTACCATTGGATAGTGTCAATGTTGTGAGAGAGAACCCTCATTATAAGTGATCCATGTTGTTGAAGAGTACGTGCGGTTTTTTCAGATATCAATACGATTCACCTAGATTTACCAAGATTCTTTGAGATTTAAATTGAAAAAAGTACAAGTACCTATAGAGGTTCTGTAATTAACGCATCCGGTCGGCCGCGGCAAGCTTAATATGTCGCGTCTTTCTAGTCCTACATGTGTATCTATCAAGATGAGTTCCGAGCCATCGAGATTGATCGATATGATCATAGATTATAGTAGGATACTGGTGCCATATACACCATAGTAACCAACAGATCGATCTAAAGTTTGAGAGCCATGATGGAGTTAGTCCGATCAATTGGGGGGTTTACTCGTCTCAAACTTCATGTACTACCTTGGTACTTAAGTTAACACACCAGTAGTACATAGAAGATTGCGCTGTGACGTTAAGTGAATTATTCAATTCACCATGTTCTCAAGAGAGAGAACCCCCCGCCAGAGAGAAGAAAGTTTAATGGTATTACATGGCATGGCAATGGAGAGATTGTTTATGTAGATGTAGACTACCTACCTCAATAAACCAGGATGTATGCTGCTCAAGTGCACTTCCTTCAGAATTTGGCGCATGCAGTAGTGCAATTTACAACAACTATAATATTATCCATGTTTTTATTATTGGGTATACTGGTTTGTAAATACCCAGCTTGTGAAAAAGCTCAATTGTAATTAAGAAGATGGTTGAGCTCGTGCACATGCAAATTGAACTCATCTTTATCGATCGCATGCAATTGAGTACTCGTCGCGACCGTGATTGTTTTTTTCCAAGTATCGATGCTTATATACAACATTTACCTGTATACATTGAATTACTCAACTGCAGGGTAAAGGTCGTCGATAAACATCACACTGGGAGCGTCTCAATGTGTACGTACCAAATTATTAAGTGCTGAGTTTGGGTTGTTGTTGAGCACAATTTTCACAAGCGTTCATGCATGCAAACCCCCATCAGTACGTACGTAAAATCAGTTAATTGTCAAATTAGCTCGATCGGTATATTTTTTGCAACCAGTACTAAATGAAACAAACAACAAATAATAAGAACGGACGAGTTAATATTCTTGGGATGCTAATACTAGCCATCGTATATCAGGGATTATATCTTTAATTGTTTGTTTGGCCATGGGTGATTGAAAGAACACAATTTTTAATAAAAGGTCGACTTCTTTGGATTGGTACCAGTCATAATGTTTTCCAAAAGTATTTCACCTGCTTGTTTTGTACACTTTAGAGAGCTACTAGTTCATCTGTTTAGTGGTCCGTCTGGTTTTTATATGACAGAAAGAATGTGTATACAAAGGTATTGGAATTATACGTACTAGTTTATACAAAATGTGTCTGAGTTCAATCAAGGTAGCTTCAGTTGACTAGATATTTTACAAGCTAACCTCGATTACGGTGCATAATTAATCAAGGTAGCTTCAGTTGACTAGATATTTTACAAGCTAACCTCGATAACGGTGCAAAATTAATCAAGGTAGCTTCAGTTGACTAGGTATTTCACAAGCTAACCTCGATTACGGTGAAATTAATCAAGGTAGCTTCAGTTGACCAGATATTTTACAACCGAACCTCGATTACGGTGCAAAATTAATCAATCAAGCCTAGGTAGCTTCAATTGACTAGATATTTTACAAGCTAACCTCGATTACGGTGCAATATTACGTTATTTTATTGCTGTGATAATTAATCCAAGTATCTACTTAAGCATGAGATACTGATACCCACAATTCACTGGGTTATCTTACAACCTAGAAAATCTAATAATAATAAAAAAAAAAAGATTCATCAAATATTAGCTAGTATTATAAACATAATAACTTGAAAAAAACAAAACAACAATTAACAAGGGGGGGGGTTAGTAAAATACATTCCATTATCATCTCTCCACACTAAGCAATTATGGGAAATAATTCACACCAGTCAATGGCTCCCACTCATTTGCCCACATTGTATCTAAATCGAAATTGGCCATATAAGGAGGAACAAACCTACCAAACAACTGATCGATATTATCCATTGGACCTGGTGCATACCCCATCCCAGAATCACCAATCCCGTTACCAACATTCACATTATTATTACCAACTCCATTGACATCATCATTATTATTATTATTATTATTATTATTATTATTATTATTATTATTATTATTATTATTATTATTATTATTGCTCATTACACCAATAGTATTACTACCAATTGGTGCAACTGTAGTTGGAGGAGGACCATTCAAGTTACCTATAGGTTGTTGAGTACTTAAAATTGCTCCTGCAGCATTACTAACCTGAGGTATAGTATATCCATTAGTATTAGTATTATTATCGTTCAATAACTTTGATTGCATTAATTGACCTTGTTCACTTTTAATACTCAAATCTGCAACAGACACTCCATCATGAGGTACACCAATTCGTTTGTTTAATTCATCAAATAATGAATTCAACATTCCATAACTTCTACTAGCAGCAGGACTAGTTTCTCGTAATTTTCTCAAAATCCCTTGACCCAATTCAGCATCAGTTTTTAATTCTTGAGAATATGAAGGATTTAAAATGGAATTTTCATGCATTTTATAAATTAAACTTGCAACTGAAAAAAATAATGTATACATACTAAACCAATATGATCCATTTAACATTCCCTTTGATACCAAATCATTGGCAAAATAAATAGCTTGACGTGATGTATCAACACATTTTATTGAAAATGAATTAAATAAATTATGATGAATAAATGGTCTATAAAGCATAATTTTAACATAACAATAAGCAATACTTAAAATTCGATTTGCTTTTAAATATTCTATTGATACTTCAGCTCCTGGTTTTAATGAACTTGGTAATTGATTATACCAATTATCTAATTCTTGTTCATGTTTAGTAACTTTTTCAATAATAATTTCTTGAGTTGAATTGGTATTAATCATTGGATAAATATCTTTCATAATATGTGATAAAACAGTCATTAATCGAGTATGAGCATTTGAAATCCCCATTGATGATAATTTCCCAACTTGTTGAGGAAAATAACCATCTTCTGTAATATTTTCATCATCAATTTCTTCTGGTAAATCTTGATCAAATTCATCTTCTCCAATAGTTTGTGGTAATCCTAACATTGCATTAACATAAATATCCATTTTTCTAATTGTCCAAAATAATCTTTTTCTAGTTTCTGCTTCAATTGGATTAAAATTATGTTGTAATCTTCTATGTAATCCGGCTCTTAATGCAGCTCTTAATGCTAATCCAATATAACTATAACATGTTGATAATTTGGCACTACATTGTAAAAATAAAATCATCATAACAATACTTTGAATACTATACAAATCTCTTGCATCAGTAATATCAATTAATTTCCTTGCTGCTGCAAAATATTTATACCCATCATCATTACCAGCACTTTTTGAAAATAATGCTCCTGCTGCCATAACACTATACATTAATGGCAAAATTTTATATTGTTTATCAGTATAATCATCAGGATCAGTTTCATATAATAAATCCAAATCTCTAATAAAACTTGGTCGATGATAAAATCTAAATAAAACACATGCATTTGCCCATGCACTTTCAATTAATTGTGTTGCAACATGTTTTGGTGGTAAAATAATCTTAATTTCCATTTCACTTGCTGGACTTTCATGATTTGAACATGCTACACTATTACTAGCTGTGTGGTTATAATTTGATGATGATGATGATGGTAATTGTAAATTATTTAATGTACCAATATTTTGATTTATTGAATTAATATTGAAATTTGGTGAATAAATATCAACTCCTGGTATTAATTGTTCCAAAACTTGTTCTGCAATTTTTAATCGATTTTCTGCTTTTAAAGGATCGGGAACTTTTCTTCTTGATGATGGTTGATCATAAGTACATTCATATGAATAAACTGTACAATGTATACATGGCATTTGTCCATCACATTTAACTTTCTTCTTTCGACATTCATCACATGCTCTTGTTACTCTTTTTCGTTTTCTTTCCCTAGATATATCACTCATCTTTGATACTTGTATTTTTTGACTATGCAGTTTTTGATGTTAAAAAAGTTTAATACTTTATTTTTATTAAGGTATTTTAATGCACTCTTTTAATCTGATAATCTTTTTAATCAGTGATTGTAACGTATTAGTTAGTATTGTTGCAACCCTCAAATCTTAGACCTTTTTTTTTTTAAAAAAAAAAAAAAAGTGATATAAATTCAGGGTTCAATAGATTCGTTTATTTTACAATAAATAGTTGTTATCTCTTTCTTCGTTGTTTTGATCGTGCTAGTTTTTTTTTTCGTGTTTGATAGTTGAAATAGTTTTATATCTGTGACTCGTTTATTGCCTGTAACCACTGCTTTTAATCTCTGCACCCTGCTTATTCGTCTAAACTTTTAATACTGTTGTTATGGTAGTATAAATTAAAAGGTAGTATTAGTACCGAATAAATTAAAAAAAGGGTTGTAGTGTTGTAATTGTTACTCTAAAAATGTTGTATTTCTTAAATTTTTACTTTATAAAAAAATATATAAAAAGAGAAGAAATTTTCTTATAAAAATAAAATAAAAATAAAAAAAAAAAAAACTCACAACTGTTTGAAGGTACGAAAAAGTGCTTTGTGTTCAATTTCAAACACAGCGAGAGAAGAAAAAAAAAAAAAAAAAAAAAAAGTATGCGTGAGTCGCAAACTACTGCTTAAAGGGATGGACTAATGGAAGAAAGACTCATGACTAGGTGCATGCATATATAATGCATCCGATAGGCTTGATTTTTATGGTATTTTAAGGCGACACCTCAGTGTACCATATGGTGCGTGCTTTTTTACTGTTAAACGTGTTGTAATGTACCAGAGTATTCTATAGCGATGCTTCTATTCATAACTAGAATATTTCGAGGGGACTGAGTGCATGCACCATGGATTGGATGATGATGGGTTATTTTGGGAGTGGAATACAATTGAGATATTAGTCACAGTTCTTAATCAAAATAGGTTTTTGAAGTGGGTTATCGAAGGCAAACTCATGTCTTCTTCTTCTAGTTTTAAACATAGCTAATGTTAAAGAGCTTTGAGAAGATGTGGGTATTGAATCCATGGAAAGGGAAATTTGAAAAAGAAAAAAAAAATATTCTTTTGGTGCGTGTCTCAAGTTTAGATTATTTTTAAAAGTCAATTTTTAAATTTTGTTTTACATTTGATGTTCTACCTTTGGTTTTTTTTTTTTTTTTCTAGTTACAGTATAGTTCTGAAAAGGTTGTGAATAATACCAACTAGTACTAAACTAGGATATATAAAGGACTCGATGGATATTGAGCATATCAAGGTATTAGATGGATTACTTGAAGAAAAGATCCTAATAAATGAACGTCGTGAACCTTTTTATTATTGTTTAATTGAAAATTAGACACGACTTTTGAGGTATTCTTATAATAGTAATGTTGTCTTTGGGCTGAAATTTAAGATTTCGATCGATTCAATATATTTAACTTTTTGAATCAGATGACTGGCAATGATTCAGTAATTGAGCCTACCATCGCAGTTCATTTATAAAGCTTAGGCAATGAAAAAAATTAAAAAAAAATTCAAAAGAAAAAGTCAGCTTAACCGGTTGTATCCATATATATCTATAGGTGCGTTACTGACTATATCAATGTTAGAATGTATTAATCAAAGAATCATGATAATAATGATTGTGAGGTCCCCCAAGCTTGATAAATATTGACTCATTGAAATTGTGAAAAATGAGATGAATATATGCATAGTAATTTGATTTACTACTACTGCAGGTAGTTGTATTAATCAATTCAGAATAGTCTCAATTTTTGAATACTATAGATATATAGTGAAATTTTAAAAATACACTGTACTCTATAGATAGTTTATAGTACGTAGTACGTATGGTATATTATAAGAAGTACATGTATATCGATATTATAACTATAGAAATATACATGCAAATATATAATTAAAACGCCATCTTTTATAAATATTATAATTTTTCACCGGCGGATTTAAATAAATAATGCCAAGGCGGATATGATTAAAAATAAGACGATATAATTGCTGGAATATATTTCATCAATATCATATGCTAAACATTAACAATACCTACTTGTACACATATGTGGCTTGTAGAATTCTATACTGTATATACGAATTAACTTTACACCATCGTATGTTCCTGAATGGATGTCCCTGCAGTCAGTATATGTATACATATATAGACGTACAACGTTTTACAAGTAGGAACAACCTGTATCGATACACGATCGATCGACTTTAGATATGCAATACAGAACGAGACCTCATTATAATCGCTTTACTGAATGAGGTTGGTCAGTTGATTGGTTGATTACGGTAAGGCTCGGCTAGTTCCATACAGATATATATAGGTCGACATGTACACCACACCATCATTGTAAAACTACCAGCTAACAGTATATATTTATAGGCATGATTGGTATTCACCGTGTTTGTATTTAGCCAAGAAACATTGCAAATACTACCTGGTAGTCAATCGAACTTACTTATGAATCTACTCAAACCGTTCTCATTGATAAGATGTAGGATAATTTTAAGGAATAAGTACAATGGGTTTTAAAAAAAAAAAAAAAAAAAATTCAATCGGATGTTTTGGTCTAGACTATCGATTGTTTAGGGTTGTTTTAGTATATATTAGTAGTTTTAGCCATCTTGTTTTTTTAAGGATAATATTATGAAACATCTCTGTTCGAGCATTCGTTTGAGTCGAAAGTTGGTTTTATGACCGTTGGAAAATTACACTATATGATTATAATACTAAATACTATAGCAAAGTGGGTGGCTTGCATGCTTGCAGGAATTGGGGTAATGGGCATTGAAATGTGTGCCACAAGTGAATTTTTAAAGTGCACCATGGGAACAAACCACAGTAGTGTGTTCGATGGTGAACGTGTGTGCGCTTATAAGGCATTCAGAGGATGATGAATTTGTCTGAATTCTATCTGAATCAACCTAAAGTTGGCATGTGCGCTATCGTGTAAATCTGTGACTGGTACAATAACATTGTGTTTTTGCAATGACATTTGTCTAATCCTTCTCATTCTAAAGTTTTTGGTTATTTTAAATTGGCCACCAGAATTTTCAAATTGTTTATGAATAGCTTCAATAAATTTTGAACTAATGTATTTTTGGTATACCAACGGGTAGAGATATTCATATGTTTATATCATGGTCAAACTATTAATTGAGACTTGCAGTATACTACGTATTATACCAAAATCTCTAAAACCTTTAGCATCATATATGATACATTGAACCGAGGCGTTCTTGTAGATCTCTATAGGAACAAGAGATCTTAACCATGCATTATATATATATTTATAATCAATCAAGTCTTTGAATTTACCATGAAATTTCAACCCTCCACCGCGAATATTTTCCATATATAAATCAACAAATATAATTTTAAAAGTTAAAGAACTAACAGTCGTCGACCCCTATATAATTCTAATATTTAGATCGAGCATCCATTGTATCATCATTAAACTCAGCTGTGACTATTTATAGTAATCTCCCAGATTTATATACTATCAGGAATTCTTATTCATTACATCCATAATATATAGGCTCATAATATTTATCGATATGGCTTAAAACAACTCTTAAGGGCCAAATCTTAAAATTAAACATGAGACATTTCAAAAACTTGAAAAAAAAAAATTTGTATCTGATGAAAAGTGGTTTGACCATGCATGGCATGGCAGCTAGCTGCCATATGGTGGGTTATTTATTTTATATTCTTTTTACCTTTCTTGTTCAGATTAAACAAGTTTAAGTGATTGGTTATAATCACGATTTAATCTAGACTGGTTGTTTTTTTTTTTTTTTTTTTTGAGATTAACTTTTGATTTATTCAGAAAGTTTTATTTCTAAAACGCCAGAGAAAGTTTCAAGAAAATTTTGCTCACTATAGTATATGGATACAAAAACGTGTATGAATACCTTCTTCTTGTTTGTCGTACGTTGCTGCTAGGATACATTGGATATCAATTATAACCTTTATGAAGCGGTTGGTATTTAAATTATATGATATAGTACATATATGGTTGTGAGCGCTGTGACTTCAGGCTATCAAGTTCAGAAGAGAGTAAGCTATCTTATGCCAGATAATTCTTTAGATCATACCGCTGATTACACTGTTAATTAAAATTCATTCTTGTTGGTTTTATAATATTCATCTACAGCTGATAAAATGATCATAACTAGCGGCGATAGTTTTAATTCTAATATTTCCAATGGTTTCAGTTCTAATTCAAAATTCAAACACTTGGATCTTTGACCAAGCTTCTTGAATGGTAGTACATCTGAACCGTCATAATGAAAATATATATATCTTTATAATATACTCTGACTTAGTACCTATGAATAATGTTCAAGTTCATATACACAAGCACCACAACCAGTCCACCTGTGAGCTTTATTCAGCATTAGAACCATTAAAAAAAATTAGCTAGGTGGATACATGCAAGTTAAGTGGTTAAATTTATAATAGATATATTGATTTATTGTTATATTTACTAAGGACATTAGAACTACAGGCCAAAAATTCAGAAATCGTTCATTCTCATGGACTTTTCTTCATGCATGTTTGGCCATTATAATTCAATTGAAATTAAAAAGAATAGCTAAGACATTATGAGTTTTGAGCATCTAGTATAATATTAAAGGCTTTTGCAATACTTTTACATGAATTTGAGTTACTATTTGGTTATAAAATATATCGTACGCTTAAAATCCGAGTCCAGTGAGACCTCATAAAGCTGAAATTTAGAGACCCTCAACTCGTTGGACTTCATACTGTAAACTAGTTCAATTGTTTCAAAACTAGCGATCTAAGAAATGCATGAATTGATAATGCCCTAATAATTATGAGTCTCAACTTCCTGGACCAGTCGGGTTTTTGGATGCTTTAGCCCGTTTACAATCATGACAAACTGATAGGGCGTGAATCTTCATTCATTCCATTCCTAGTGCTACTTATTAAAACCCCTTTGATTAATTAAATTAAAGGGGTTTTAGTGTAATATTGAGTCCTGATAGATAATGGAGTTTAACTCGATCGTGACATTGATCAATGTATTCAAATGTATTTATTAAATCATATGCCCGGGTAGTTATCGAATAGATAGGGTTTGGAGAATGTTAATTAATGTTTGCTTGCAATCATGAAAATGCATGAATAAATCTAGTCCGATCTATATAAAGCTAACTAATTGATAATATAGTCAACTAATATACTTATAAATTCAGATTTAATGCGTATGTAGTAGTTCAAAGTATACAATTAAGCCAAATTGAAAGAAAGATCCCTGAGCAATGTTCATGGGGAGTATTTCGACCTAGCTTCAAAAGCTTCGAATCAAAATGAGTTCTATTATAACGGGAAATAAATAATTTGATTCTTAATTATCAACTGAGTTGTTTTTGCCAACCCGTTTGTTTTTTTATTATTTTAATTGATTTATAAGCGATTGATTATAATACTCTCTTTTTATTAGCATAAAGTTTTTGAAACTTAGGAACTTGCCATCCAATTTGTACACTGCAATAAGTATAGCACACTCGAGCTCTGCTGAGTGAAAAGTTTTACCTGAAAGTTAATGAATGCATCCAATTCGAATATATCATATGAGTTGCTGGAAATTCTAATACAGGGTAAGTGAATTATTAAGACTGGTGAGCTCGTGCACTAGCAGAATAATGTTTTTTTAGATATAAAAAGACTTTTACTTTTATAACATTAACTTATAATAAATACTAAGATTTTAACGATTCTTTATTCTAAGAATAATATTAGGTACTTTCTAACTTGGGTTATCTACTTTGAATATATTGAGATTCTAATATGAGCTTGACTGTACAAATCCGTACTTAAGATTAGTGCAATTTGAATATGCGACTTCGACTGTACAGTATGTGTACTTAAGATATATTTCAAATTTTTTTTTTTTGGTATCCGCAACATCCAATATGATACTTGATATACTTGAAAGTACACATGTATATTTCAATCATCTCCTATATATATTCATTAATTATCAATATAACCTTGTCCATTGCAAACCGTTGTATGAAAGTACTTTGCTCTAATCGTCGGAACTTCGGCTATCGCTTAAATTTTTCTTCCTTCTACACACTTCTAAGCAGCCGCACGCCTAAAGTTTCCTACGGTTTGTCGGTCCACCGTCCCCTTGATTAATACCATCCATATATAAATCGTATCAATTTATTCTGCTGCTTGCCATGGTTGTTGTAAACTCTATGGTTCGTTTTTTCTCCCATTCATTTCAAGATTGCTTTAACAAACAATAGTAAAGTTACCTTTTTGCAAAAGAATTTAAAGACAACCCACGCTCGCGCGCCCGCGCGCCCGCGCTTAATATAAGGTTCGTGTAAATAAAGTTGCCACAACGACGCCTCACAAAAACATGGTACCATGGCAACCACAAAAGCAGGAAAAAAAAAAGAATTTTTTGATTGAGCCGTTTGAGTTGAGGCTCAAATCTGGAAATTTTTTTACACCATTACTAATTTTTTACAAGCACGTGTAGATATCTGTATCTTTAGGTTTGAGTGAATTTGATATATGATTGTAAAGTAGGTTATGAAAGTAAGTTTTGAAAAATATCAAGGGGGTTTTTTTTCAATGACTAGGCGTAGCAATCTGAAATCATTGCAATTTACACAGATCATCGATATCCATATGATGTTTAAATTGGAGTTGCTGAACTGAAGCGGTTAAATTTATAACCGGTAGTATGTACTTGTACATGACTGAACTTATACTTGTTTCCATTGATCAATGGTTGATTTCAGTCAAACTTAAGTGTTTATTCAATTTGGTTACATTGTGCTTTGGATAAAAGGTTATATCTCAGGTCCTAGTGACGTTGAATTTCCAGCATGGCTATATATATAGTGGCATTAATTTGAACTGGAATAACAAGCCTTATGATTATAGCATCACTTTAAATAGTTGATAATATATACTCGATTTCGAATCAAAGATCGAACGATCTAATTTATAAAACTAACTTAGCATAAGCTAAGTGATCATATGAAATAGTTAAAATATTTAAAAGTACCCCTAGCTGTTAATGAAAAATTATGTATCGCAATCGACTATGTATTTGAAACCTAATAGATATGTAATGTAATAGACTTGTTAAGAGATTGGTTAGCACCATTGATTGGTTGTGCTACGTGCAACAAAAGTATATGATAGCTGGTTTAATGTAATTTGAACGAACGTTATGGGTATATGGGTTTCAACACATGCATAGCAGTAACTTGTAAATGTACAGTACGTAAAAAATGGTACAATAAAAACATCTAGTTAGTCACTCTATTCAGCATAATTGGTTTACCCAGAATTTCGCGCATTAACCAATGTCTACTGATCATACCTAAAAAAAAAATCCATCACATAGCGCCTATCATAATTTGTAGAAACTTGATTACTTTATATATATCTTTCTTATTGTTGTATCAATTACTATCAATCGCAAGTTCAATTATTCGATACTTGAATTTAATATATATTTGTATATTCAATATACGACTTGTTGAAGTATATTATGGCACAATTTCCAGCAGCTGAAAATTCAATAAACTTTATACATGTAGTTCTCCACATTCAACTGTAAAGTCAAATTGATGTATTATGATGTTAGCCACACAACAATCAATTCGGTAACTCCATGGCAACATCCACGACCCTACTCCCCCCTCCCTCCGTACCCCTTCACCATGGCAGCAGCTGAGAACTCACGTCGTAATCGCAATCCTTTATAAAATAGGTTTCAAAAATCCGTTAAATCGGTGGCCCATCTTCGAGAAAAAAAAAAAAAAACACATCGATATATATGTATACATAATATTGATTTGTATAAATTTTACAAGCAAATATTTACTAGGGGGGTCTCTATTATGATTTCCCCACTGGAACAACTTAATTAAGAATTTGCAATTAAAAATATTACAGCTAAGATTTATATTCACAGGTGTAAATCAACTTTTGTGCATGGATGCATTGGTGACATCAGGGACCAGCCATGGCAATGAAAGTTTTTTTCAGCGACCGGTGTAGCCTCAGCGACGCACAAATTACAAAATTTTCTACTGCATGTTGACCAATCAAATCACTCACTCAGTCAACTGCATCACTGTCAGAAAAATTTCAGCCTTTTTTAGCTTACAATTAATGTACCAGTGGTAATTCCTCCCGACCATTGCAATATATTCATCAAGGATCTGCATTAGCTCCCCGATAGTTCCATCGATATTACAAAAACAAACAATCAACCCCCCAAGTTAATTTAAAATCAAGCAATTTTTATTCAATCCATCTCTTAATATAATTCATGAATACAGTAAATCTATCATCATTCTTGGAAATACCGCACCATCCATCCGCGGAGGGAGGTTTTTTTCTCAAAGATTTATCACTGGATGTATACTTTATCTCGGATATTCTGTAAGCAAACTTTCAAAAACTGAATCAGCCCCATTGATCGATCATGAATTTTTTTGATGAAATTTTTTAATCGTCACGTTTCCCAATGCGCACGAACCACCTGCTGCTGCTGCTACTGCGGCGGCCGCACATCTGCTTTATTATTATTATATACCAGTAGTATATATGGGGTTAATTAATAAACAATGACCAGATCGATAACAACGAGATACTTTTGGGATCTTTTTCATCTTGATACGTAAGTGATCAAAGTACAGATTTATTGAGATTTTAATGTTTTTTTTTTCTTCGGGCTCTTCGAAGCAAGAGGTGCATAATAATTATGAAATTTATAAAAGCTTAGATTGCCACGTAAATAGGCCAAACACGTATAATATCTATAGAATACCATTAGATGGGTTGAGTTGCGAGTTCAGGCTTGATAACGTTGTACTCGAGCAGTGTTAAAGGAGTAGACTGCATGCAATAGTTGCAATGCATAGTATTGTATCGCTTGATCGATATTCGTTTTGTTTACACCTGCAGTGAAAATTTTAAAACAATGATAATAACTTAAGCATCTTTATGAGGAGAATGGAATCATCACAAACTTTAATGAATATGGATACATATGATTGATTGAAAATTGATGATCTGGTAATTAATCAAGAAAAACCGCTCTTTATTAGTTATAAAAAGATCCAACTGAACCTTAAAATTAGGAATATTTGTATCATAATTCAAACTTTACTATACAAGATTGTTAAAATTTTATCAGCTTCAGTATCATATATTTAAACCTTACTTTATTAAAACTATTAAATCTCTTTATACAAAACATATTTAAAAAAAAAAAAAATCTATATTTGATGAAAAGAAAAGGTAATAAAAAAGTATTATTCCCGCTTGAATACGAGCATTTTAAATACCAAATGCAATACCAAATATCATCATCAAGATTCGCAGAGAATACAACAGTTTATAGAAGAAGTAAAAAAAATTTTTGTTAATAGAAATTTAATGACTCGGGCAGCGATTTAATTTTTTTTTTTTTTGCTGACACAAATAAACTACTTTGAACGAAAACAGTTTCTGTTTCCAAACTGACTAAGGTTGGTTGAATCATTCTTATTTATTCGAGTACTGAGAGAGTGCGTGCGGCAGGCCCCCCAAGTACCTTTGAAATAGCTAGTGCCCCAAGATTGTTAATCAGTTTAACGATATGATTCAGTTTGTACAATAATATCCCATCTTTATTCTAGTCTATTTAATGATAAAAAGATTGTAAATCAAATAGTTTATTCAAGTGTAAATAATGTTTTTTCTGTGCGCCCCAAAAAAAAACAAAAAATAAAGTGCAGAAAATTTTTTTTTTTTTTTTGCTTTATCAACAACGACCAAATTTTAAAAAAACAAACAAACAAACAAAAAAAATTTTTTTTTTTCTCCAACTAATTTTTTTTTTTTTTTTTTTCTAAACTAAAAAAAAAAAAATTCTCGAAACCTAAAGACTGAATCTTTTAAACTAATACTTGTTGAAATCAGCTATTACACATTACACTGAACAAAACAAAAGAGCACGATTAAACTATTCAAATAGAAGTGTATTTATTAAAAAGGAATACGTGGTTGAAAAAAGAGCATTTTTAGAACTATAAAGGGAGTGAAGATATTCCAAAAAAATTTAAAGAAATTACAATATATTAATAAATTGGCTAACTAACTACAATACTACCGACAGATCAAAAAAAAGTGTGACTAGATTATAAGAGCAACAAAAAAAAAAAAAAAAATCCGATTCCATAACAAAAAGATACCAAAAATACCACTTATTTATTTATTTATTATTTATTATTATTATTATTATTATTATTATTAAATTTTAGGAGCAGAAAAAATGAAGAGAAAAAACGATGATGAATCAAGTAGTGATGATAGTAGTACTAAAAAGACAAAATTAACCAACTTAACAGAAGATGATGTTAATAATATTATTAGTAATTTAGAGCAACCAAAACAACCACCAAAAGTTAGTTTTGATTTTTCAAATCATAATCAAGCATATACAGATGTTAAAGCATATGCCAAACTAGCAGGACCATCCTGGACATATTATGTTCAAACTACTTCGGTTATAATAGGACGAACAAGTGGTGGAGAAGTACCATCAAGTAGTATGGATGATCAAGTTGATATAGATTTGGCACCTGCAAAAGTAGTATCAAGAAAACATGCCAAAATTTGTTATTATTCTCAAGCACAATTTTGGGGAATTGAAATTTTGGGTAGAAATGGGATTAAAATTGATAAAATTAGTTATAAACCAGCTCCAAATAATAATAATATGATTCCATTAAGATCAGGTAATGTTATTGATATTGGTGGAATACAAATGATGTTTGTTTTACCAGGTGATATCCCATCAATTAGTACTGAATGGTTAATAAATCAACAACCAGTTGCACCAATAAATAAAAGTTATCCAAAAGGTGTTGCAATAATTAGTCGACCACAAATTAAAAATAATAATTATAATCAATCTGAATATGAACAAGATTTATCAAAAGATGAGGCTAAAGATATTAAACCACCTTTTAGTTATGCAACAATGATTAGTCAAGCAATTTTATCAACTGAAGAAATGATGATGAGTTTGGCAGATATTTATGAATGGATTAGTTCAAGATATTCTTTTTATAGACATTCAAAATCTGGTTGGCAGAATTCTATTCGACATAATTTATCATTAAATAAAGCATTTGAAAAAGTTCCAAGAAAAGCTCATGAACCAGGTAAAGGAATGAAATGGCAAATTAGTGCTGCTTTTAAAGATGAATATATTCAAAGAGCGACTAATGGTGGTAGACCAACTAGAAAAAAGAAGGCTAATAGTAATGATTCTGTATCTCCACCTCCTCAAGTAATACAACAACAACAACATTTAATTGCAAATAGTGGTCCAAATACGGCACAAGCCACTCCAGATCCTCAAGCTCAAATGGCACCATTAAATTCTAATAATTTAACTGCAAAAACTCCAAATAGAACAACTATTGGGAATAATAATTCTCAATTAGCTTTTACACCTGATCGGGGTTCAAAAACTTCTCAAACACCTGCTATTTCAAATACTATTAGTAATACTACTACAACTCCTGCTCCACCTTCTGCAACTTTTTGGAGATATATGCAGTTTAGCACTCCAATGAAGGGTGATGATAGTAGCCCAACAAAGAATAGCCCCGGTAGTATCACCACACAATTGGCAGATAATGATGATAAAAATGATGTCAAGGAGGAAGGTGGTGGTAGTAGTAGTAGTAGTAATAATGGTGCTGGTGATGGTAGTGGGAAAGTTAAAGAAGAAAATGATTTGGAAAATGTTGATTTAAGTAAAGGATTTAAATCAATAGGTAGATGATGAATATTATAGTTAATGAGTGTAGCAAAAAAAAAAATATCTGTTTATAGAATCTTTATTTATTATATCTTTTTTTTTTTTTTTCTATCTAGGCATTTGTAATTTGATTGTAGATTTTGAAAGCTCAATTTTACAACTAGTGTATCCTGTTTTGATTAAGGTCAGTATGACTGTAGAAGTATGAGAATTCAAAGCCTGCTTTAATTTATAACCATTGTTGCATAATCATTTGCAAATTTTGAAGCTTCAGATGATACAAGTCTGTATTTCAATACATTTAATAATATTCCGGTGAACTATATATGTTGCTGATATTTTTGAACCTATTTTTGTATAATCGTATGTATACAAGTGTCAGAAGTTGTTGGACGAGATTAAGCTCGAATAAATAATGATTAACGAACTCACCCGTGCTATACTATCTACTTTCTATCTATTCCATGATTAGATCACAATTATTAATTAGGGATATAACTGCGTTGAATTTAAGCATGAACGACGCATGATTCATACTTTGTTATGGACCTTATCAAAGATATATACATACCGTGCGGCTCAACAACGCTAACGTCCTGAGCTTCAGAATTAAAAGATGAGTTAGCTTGGTATGGGGTATCAGAAGGTAAACATATACAACCAATTATCAACTCGATCGTGTTTTTTCTAAATATTGTATATATGCAGCGATCGATGAATGCTAGTGATTAGAATAGTGATCAAGTTCATATATGTGTGAAATGTAAATATTATTTATCTAGGGATTGTTCATATTATTTTCTTAGTAAACTTTGAGTAGTAATTTTTCTAATACCGGGGTTAAATAGAGCTATATATATATAAACAATTTATACGTACTTGCTACTATAAGTACTAGTTACTTTAAATGGCGCCTTCTCAATATCTCCAACTTGGGTTTCAAATTAAGCATTTGAATAATATTTCGGGTTGTATACGGTAAATAACCCCATGCATCAAGAAAAGCACAGCTATAGTCCTACCAGGTAGGCGAATAAGGGGTCTATCAAATTTACCGTGATGCTTTAAATTTTCTTACCAGGATTTTCTGAACCTTGGACTAGTTGCAAGGAATTATAAACTTTATAAGCGGGTTTTAATTAAGCAATTCCCCCCCCCCCCCCATCTCAATATTCAAATTGGAGTTTTAATTACTACACAACAAACGAATCAATCACCTATTAGGGTTAATTAATTGTAGTGTTCAAAGAACTTGTAATAAACAACTCTCATCTCAGTATTCAGAATAGGTTTGGTGTAACAATTGTTAATTAATTAACAGAGGTCTCGAATAATCGTGGGTTGTACAAGAGATGTATGAATTTACTGGATAAAGACAAATAAATCCATTTTATCTAATACATATGGGACATCAAATTGTTCTTCATAAAATTTC
>JAKTSB010000166.1:0-52625 GCA_030579975.1 Blastobotrys buckinghamii (nom. inval.)
TAGCTAGTTATCCTGGTTCAATCTCTTTAGTCTTTTTCCCCATCTTTCTATAAAAGTGCAAGTACTTGTAAAATAATGTTTGTGTACTGCATATCTCTCGCGCATATTGAATCATAATTTGGATATCATCATAAGGATCTTCGATGCTAATAAAAAATCGATAGGTGAATACTAGTTCTTGAATTACCAAACAGAATAATGCTGTTAATATCGCGGATTTAGACTTATTTTTGCATGTTAAATACTTGTTGAAAACCACCATTGATGTCTCAGTTTAAAAACGGCGTTGGTCTAGTGGCTATGATTCGGGCTTTCCAGTTCCACACCCTGAAAAGGTGTTAGCAAAAGCTTGCCTGCGAGAGGGGTTCGATTCCCCTACGCCGTATTGTTTTTGCTATTATCTCATTGATCTCTTTCTTTTTTATATATCTGTTTGTATCCATGGGAACTTTAGTCAATAAATTTTATTGCCACAAAAATCCAAGGTGAAAAGGATAAAATTGGTTGGTGTTATAGAGGATCAAAGTTGGAGTGTTTATTTTTAAATGATTGGATCAACGTTGACACGTCTACGCACCGCGCGCTTAGATTGAGGTTAAATTATGAAACTCCACTCTGTCACAAGAATTCAAATCATAGCATATGCAGTTGTCCATGGCATACTTTTAGTTAATTAAATTTTAATGAGTAGTAATATAAAAGTAACATAATTATATTCAAGTCATAATTCAATATTTATTAGAAAAAGTAATCAGGTATCAGCAAGCTTTTTGTATGTTCCATATCGTATCTCAACCTTTTCCTTTATAATATATATATTTAGTCACTGGTTTCAATTATAACTAGTAAATTATAACCAATCATATATTAAACAAATAACACTTTCACACGCTTAAAGTACAAAATCGAAAACTAAAAGATAGATAGCTTTCTTGTAGTATAAAACAAATTAGTCTTTCAAATATGGCAAGTGCAAATTACAAGTTTCAACTCAATTGAAACTAAAAAATTGGGATGAGAATTAGTTAAGCGTTGCTTAAGGGCTTAAATAAACTTTATAACAGCCAAAAATCTCCATCAAGAATATGCTCTACTATTTAAAAACTTAATAGAAATTTGTTTATTTATTAACTTACCTACACATAACATATTTACCTACTATTCACTAAGGTAATTTGAGATGTATTCAGAGTTTCAAACTCAAACAACCCACCTTGCTGAGCAATATTTAATAACATCTTCTTATCTTTTTCTTTCTCATCAGCGGTTGGACCAACCTTAGCGTTATCAAATCCAACCAAAAAAATCTTTTCTTTTTCAGTTTTAGAATCTTTAATTTTAACAAATTTTGATATTGTTAATGATCCATGACTGACATTAGCTTTATGTAGATTCTCCAACAATTTATACATCAAGTCATATTGCTCAGTTGTAAGAACATCTTTGGCTGTGAAAACTTCAAATTGCTCTAATATCAAAACTCTAAATAACCCCCACATTGAACCAATTGCCAAAACTTTAGGTGTAATAATCCCATGCTGAACTTTCAAGTAAGTGTATACCTGTGTTTCGTGAATTAGCTGCTGTAGAGATTTGTTTGAAACTGTGAAATCAGCCAATCTTATTCTTACAGGATCTGAATTTAATAAAGTAAGAACTTTAGAATTTTCATCATCTCTTAATATAGTTACTGTATGCTCTGTTTTTCTGGAACTTGATTCTTTTATCTGAATTTTTTGCTTCAAAATATTAAATGGTTTGGAATGGTTTATTATACTCAAAATTAATGCAGTAAGTAACCCAACAACTGTGCACCCAATAGATTGAGAGTTAATTGAACAACTCATTTCAACTTTATAATCTGATGGATCATTCTCATCTAATACAATTTTTAATACTCTCGTCTCATCGTAGTTACTAATAACACCATATTGTAAATTATTAATAATCATATAACATATAGTCTTATGAATAGTAGTAAAAGTTGGTGAATTATTATTATCCAAATTTTTATCATTAAAACTTTCAGGTTGAAAAGTTTTCAAATCTGTCATAATCCAAGGTGGTTCAACTGTTAAAACTAATAATGGTTGTTGTTTATGATTGATTAATACAGCACTTGGACAACCCACAACCCTGTGTTCCCTTTTTGGATGTATAAACTTTAATTTTTTGTATTTATCATTGTCAATTGAATAAAAAATTCTTTCCACTACACTCAAACATGAACAATAAAATGCCAACTCAACATGCCATTTATTTGCAACTCTTAAAAATGAATCTTGTGGATATATTTTAGCCCCCACTTTATTTCTCATTGTTTCTAATTGTTTCAATTCTTCTATCACAAACTTTTGAATATGTAGCCATCTATCAAGCTGACTTACTGGTGACCTTGGGCATGCACTTATTGATGATATTTCAGGGTTGTCATATAATAATGGTGGTAATGTATACCCTTGAGTCCATTTTTGATTATTTGATATGATCAATTCTGTATCTTCATGTGTAGATTCCTCATTGTTTTTCTTATTAATCTTGCTTGAAGAAATAGTTTCTTTGCTTTTAGTACTTTTTCTTGAACTTCTTGAGCTTTTTGCGGAGTTTCCCTGTTTAAGGTTATTAAACCATGTATAGAGTTTGGATAAAACCATTACTTGAGAATGGAATGCAATAATTTTGGGTACTGTACTTTTCAAAAAGGTCAAGAATAATAAGGTATAAGAGCTCGGTGAAATATTGATATTTTGATTTTTTTGAAGCCCATTGTCTATCATGTTTCACCTTTATTCTAATTAAGGTTTGAACTGCAACATGTCTCACACCCGATCTGCGATGAGTTTACAACAAACAAAAAAAAAAAATTCACAATTGCAACATGTTAACGACAAGCTTTTTTTTTTTTTTTTGAAGCTGACACTGTGGTATTAGCTAATACCCCTGATTTTTGGGTATTTTGTGTTTTAAAAACTTTAACAATCTTAGATAAAATATAAAAAGAGCAATTGGGCATCTGCATGCTGCAGCCATATGGACATGGTAATAAAAATAATATGGCTGATTGATTAGGCACATCCGATACTAGCTAGGTTCAAACACATTCCTATCGAATAATATATTTAGCGTTGCAAATTCCAGCAAAGCTTATAGCATGCTTTATGGTTCAAAGTTCCACATTTTTCTTCTAGATATGATATCTTTTTAATTATATACACATAAAGAGTGGCTATCGACGGTTGAGTAGATCTAGCGTTTTATTTTTATGGTTCTAAAATAAAATAGCCTTTGTTGGCCATTGCAAAATTTCGAAGATCTTTCTATTTGCCTTCTCAGTCCACTGAAGATTCATATCTGTGAATATTGAAAGATGAAGCGGTCATGCAGGCTACACGAACTGCTACACGAACTGATCAGTCTTGGTCAGAAATTGAGGAATAATTTGAGTTAACGTCAAAAAATGCCTCTTAGTGTCTTGTAATTTTCAATGAGCAACCAGTTATGGTATAGCGATATGCATGCCGATGATTTTAGTAGTTTAAATGAAATAAGCAGTGTAACGCTCTTGTTTACTACGATCAAGTCCATCATATCTGTGTAAAACCCCTTATATATTTAAAGCTATACCTTTTTTTAATCCAAAAAAAAAAAAAGGGGGAAAATCCAATATGTGTATTCAAAATTTGTGATAAAACCTAAGCGCTGTTACACATTTGTACCTTGGAATCATACATGATTTACACTTAATATATCACCGCCATAGGTCTATATTTATTAATAACATAGGTTAAATTTCAATGAATCAAACTATCACCTTTAGGAGTGTCTAAATGGCTAAAGCCAAGTTTTTAGAGTTATCAAATTCACCACCTGTGTATACTGTATGCATTTCTTGATAAATCAAGTTTCGAACATATGGCCGATGGTCAATAAACCTGGTATATAGGACATGTTTGGACTACCTTTCATCTACTTTCAGTATTGAAATTTTATCCTGTAATTGATTGTTTCATACTTTAATCGCGATCCTGTAAGCCACCTCCCGTTTTTACCAATCTAACTGATCGGCACGAGATAATCATCATTTCTCGAATCAACATGATATCAATTAGGGTCATGAAATATGGCAAATCGCTATATATCGCTATATCATCATATTGTTGTAACAATAAGTCCCCGAATTGCTATATAAACATCAAGACTATTAGCATCTTATATCTAGGTCAGAGGTTTAAGTATACCTGCAGAATCAGCAAAAATCGCATGCAGGTGAGTAACTTTACCAACATGTTGCAATTGTTAACTCGTCGATCCTGTATGGCTCTTATTTTATTCTATAAATAGCCTGGGATTTGATATACTAAAGCTAGTTAGACTCTACAATACGAATTAGAATATCAATTGTTAAATATCCTATATATTAATCAGTTACCTTATTTTCAGAATTACATTCAGATAGCGTCGATTGTAATGCAGGCTTCAAGCACATGCATTTAGATAGAAACTTTAAAGAAAGAGCCGACATCCGCATAATAGCAGTGATTTTGGCTCTGAGTTTCGGCATCTTTTAATGTATACATATATATGATGTAATGATCATATACATAGATAGATTGATTGTAGACCTCTGGTCCTTTTACATGTAAAACAAACATATAAAAAAGGATTAAGTGCTCTATAGCTAGAGCGCTACATTTAGGTAACGTTATATCCACAATCTTCAGTGTCTAAAATTTAAAAATACAGCCTACTTCAATTGTAGAATTCAAATCGTGAGCATGAACTAGCTTAGTTCTACAAATAAGCCTTATGGGAAATTGAACCTATAATATATATATTAGCAGATAGGATGTATAAAAGTAGAACCAAGGATGTTTAATAATATTCAGAGGAATTAAAGTTTAATTGGTGCATAAGATACTAGGCCCTAACTTCATCATCCCATCATTTCAAAATAGATATCCAGCTGAGGATAAGGATATACCGCGTGATTTAATGATCCTATATCCATTACATGTAATATTGGTTTGATGAGAAATCCATATCAATTACTGATAATGATCCCGAAATTTAAGTCAATATCCATGCTGAAATTGCAGAGCCATATACTTACACAAATTTAGCAAATTCGTATTGATACCTACCATAACTATAGATATCATAGATACACCCTTTAACAATACACAGCACATTACGTGCAGCAGCTAGCCAGTATTATAATAAGTGATAGAAAGCATTTTTTGCAATAAGTTAATTACAACTATCCATACCCATTGATTGTCATGATTGATCCAAAGTAAGCATCTTCAAGCGCTCAGAACCTAGAGTTCACAGCCACCCTCCACCATCTCCAATCATGACCAATTCACGTCACAATAGTGTCTATGTTGACGAATGCCCAGTTCATTTGTAGCTCTCACAGTGTTACTAAGCTTCACCCATCGAGGCTGAGGGGCACACAATAATTCCCCCTAGATCAACCAATATTACCTCAGCTTAAGCACCATTGAACGAATAAAGTAATTAAAAGCAGACTTAAAAGTGGAGTGCTAATTTGAAAAAGTTGCAAGCCTTAAATTTAGATTATTTAACCCAAATAAACTGCAGTCTTCAACTCATTGTGAGTACAGTAGATCTGTAAAAAAAATAGTGTCTTAGACTATTTCACCCTTAAAGCGTTATTTCAGCAATATATTGAATTAAGACAGTTTAGAAGTTACGTATGGCCTGAAAAAGTCTTTTCACTGCAGCATGCTTGAGCAAGGTTCAAGCTTGAAGGGCTTTGTTGAGTCTAAAAAAATTTGAATCCACACACTAGCAATTGAGCTTAAGCGTGCCATGGAAATTTTTCAAACGATTTTGAAGAATTTAGAATCGAAAGAAGATAATGCATGATTGAATGATCTATGGCAATTATCAGTAGTACAAAGTTCTACTATATCTTGATCCATAGAATAGAATAGTGACAAGATTGTTTTTACTATATCTTGATAGAAATAGTGACTAGATTGTTTTTTTGAAATTTCTTGACTAAATCCAAGGAAGTAGAAACTTTAATAGTCACCGAGATCAATGTAGATGAAGCTTTTTACTAATGCAGAAGTTTAATTATAATACGCGTTCGTTGAAATTATTGTAAATTGATACATCCATATATATATAGAAAGTACTGTTCAGGATATAGTACCATGGTAGTTATTGACCTAACACACGGTACCCGAGAAAGACCGTAAATTTATTACTCGAGCTCTATATATATAGATCGACTTGAAAATTAATCTTAAATTAAACCGAAGCTCGATCGAGTGATTTTAAAGGCTTAATTAGCCTGACTTGTATACCAATTCTTGGGTGTACTTAAGTATATTCCGGACTGAAAATCAATTGGACTTATTGATATAACCAAGAGATACCGTGACTAATTTTTTTTTTTGTTCTACAACGGATAGATCCTAAATTCCGCTAAACAGAGTTTTTTCAATGTTAAAAAGATAATATAAATATATAAATAAACAAGATACATAAATAAGATAATAATAGTACATAAATAAAAATTTTCGAGGTGGTAGGGTCGCCTGCTTACTTCCTAATAATTTGTACCTCCGACTAATATAATATAGTATAATAATAAATAAAGAGTATCAGGTTGATGATACTCACCTGTAAAAAAATGCCAAGTAGTTAAATGATAAATAACAGTTAAAGATAGGGTGTAGTTAGTATGTGAGAGAGTTTGCAACATGTGCTTATTTTGATAATTTATTCTTCAAAGCCCCATGTATTGATTTCATTTTATCCATCGGATTAATCATTGAACTAAAAGAACCCATTGATCTTGATTTTGACATATTAGAATATGACTTTGATGATGAGCGACTTGGCCTTGTATAACTTGATAAATTTGATGTAGTGTTAGTTCTTGTGAAAGTTTTTTTCGTTCGATTAAATAACCCTTTTTTATCTTTCTTTGATTTTAATGATTGAATATTTTTGTCTTCTGAATCTGCACTTATTGAGTTTGAATTTAAACTATCAATATCGCTATACTCATCATCTTCATCTTGAAAAATATTATGAGGTCTTCTAGTATAATGACGACGTCTATCTTCATCTTCTTCATCTAGATCACTGAAGTTAACACTTTCACATTCAAGATTTTCGAATGGATTAACTAATTTTGATGATGAATTTGATGCTTCTGAAGAGCTGGTGTAGTAATATGTGTTATATGATGCCAGTGATTCACATGCTGAATTTCTAAATGGATTGTTAGGATTGAAACCATTGTAATTTAAATGTGGAGAATGATGAACTGGATATGCCATTTTTTGATGTTTTTTGTTAACTTCTGAGTTATACTCTATTAAACGCTGAGAATAAAACTTGACAGTTGTTGAAATTTGAACTTGTTGAGTGAACTAATTGTCAAACAATTTGATAAAAATAATATAATGATACTATGGTAGTGCTTGTCGATATATAAGCTACTAATTTATTCTAATGCTGAATACTTTTAATAAATCGATAAGGAAATTGTCGATGAAATGGAAATGGAAATGGAAAAAAAAAAAAAAAAAACAAGAAATCCAAAAATCCAAAATTAAAACTTATCTTCAAAAAAAAGGATTCAAAGACTTTTATATATGAAATGAACTCGTTCCACTTACCATTATTATCAAGAGAAAAAGCAAATAACAGCTTTTTTTATCAATTGTAAAATCCATTTCAACGGAAGACAGCCTATACATATGCTAAAGCTCCCACTAAGCGCGCCAACTTTCCATGGAGCGCCAGCCATGGCTGTTAAAGCGTTGGTAAATTAATATAGTTAACTCGCGTAGTTCTCAGCTCAAGTGTTGTTAAACATTTTATTTCGTGTAGATCGTTTTCAAGTCTTAGGACTGAAAATTTTATTCAAGTGTTGATAAATAATTAACCATGCTTACCACACATTTTTCTTTTTCCTAAAAAAGGAGACTAGAAACAAGATTTTAATAGACTAATTAGGCAATTTGTTATGAATATCTTAAATTTTAACTCAAAAAGACCCATTTTTAATTGTGGAATTGTCAATTTTGGGTCAAACTTTACCAATTTACTATAGCTAGATATATATATATGTATACAGTAGGTTTATTAAGGTGGTTTGTTTACCAATACCTTAAATTGACATTCAAGAATTAATATATATATAGTGAAGTTTTATATATATATTCTATATGTTTTCATGAGCTTGCTTTTTAATTAAGTTATGTCATTTTATTATATATATGATTTCGAAGATTACTTCGAATCTTAAGAATTGGCATTTAATTGATGGTGTAATCTACATGTTGATTGAGGAGTTTGGTTGATTTCTGTAGTACAATGAGTCGACCAAATTCCATGGATGGATTAAGATGTTGGTCATTCATCATGATATCCATAATATTTCATCTTCTAATGCTATCACAATTACTGCATGAGCATATGCTGGAACTATAGATGTAGCATCAGCCACCACATGCTCAGAATGTTAATTACCTAGCTAGCTGAAATGATCTAATTCCTATATATTAGAGGCGGACCTAGTCTGGATCAATAGAACCCTCTCTACACCGAATAGTGTAATTGTGGGACCTCATTATCGGAGTGCATAACCAATTAGAAAAGTAACTAAAATCCGAGGAAATCCATACTATTATACTATATATAGGCTTATAGCCAATCAATAGATCTCGCTTAAAGCTAGATCTAGTACGTGATTACAAAACTATTTAAAACAAGCTAGATCAATAAGTTTGTTTTATTATTTAAATCTACACCCTGAATCGTCAACAACCATTGTATCAAAGATTCTTTGCTGCAGTATTCCAATATGCACATGATATATATACTAATGGTACTTTCTAATGGTCAAATTGGTTCCTGCAACAAGTTTCACCAAAACCCCTTGAGTTTTTCAAGTCAATTCAAAAGAATCACACTCAATCATTAAGGTGGTAAGACTCAAGCTTTAAAATCAGCTTCTATCTGAAATGAAACCATAATGTAGCCTGAATGGACCAATTGAAAAATTTCTAAGCCTTCATCATGAATGCATCAATCATACACAAGGCCCTTTAAAACAGTGCAAGGTTCATGATCCGATATTGCAATCATATATGTGGATGTAAAATTCAAATCATGTACAATTAATGTGAGATTTGCATGAAAGTTGCATGGATATGTGGCATTCAAACAGTTTGAGTAAAGCGTGACGGCACAACATTCGTTTTGGAGCACGCAACGCCCATGCGACCCTCATAAAAAATGCGTACTCGTCACTGATAATTATAATCAATCAGTTATCCGATAAGCTAGCTTAAACATCACAAATTTCAGTATAGAGTAATTTAAACCATTTGGTTGGGTAAAAAAACATTATATTGAACTCTTAAAACCGAGTCAAGGACTGATATTTTAACTATAGATTGACTAACAATTAATGATCGATGATAGATCATTGAGGATGATATCAAAAATATCAGATCAGAGTTACAAGTTTGTGGAGCCAATTTGAGACTTGATGAATCATTGCCTAAAAATTATTTCAAAAACCCCAAATTCCGGAGTATTAACCAGCCAGAGCCATTTAATTAATAGCTTTATTAATTAATTATGTCAACATTAATCTAATTAAGAGCAGACTTTGCATTATCATCGCCCTTATAACTCTATAGACTTTATTAAATTGTTAAATTTTATATTTAATTAATTTATTATGATAACTGGTAATTAGATTGAACAAATCTGCTGATAGTTGGTAATTGATGGTTTCCTAAGCTTTTTCACACGTATACACGTGCTGCGAGGTTAATATCACTACTGCAACTAATATATATATATATATATATATATATTTATAGGAATTTTTTGAACTATCAAAAAATAGTGATTAATTAATGTATCACAAATAATAAATACAGAAAGTTCAGCCACTGAATTAATTCTACTTTGCAACTAAAAAATTTAAAATTTAGAATTATTCATAACCACCAGGATAAGCGCTTAAAACATTGATAGTAGAAGTTAGCTCAGAAACCTCCATATGTTCAGTTTCAATAATAGGAACCGTATCACCAAAAGGATTCAAATAATTCAAGTACCCATTTGCACTAATACCATTCAAAAATTTAATATTTTTAATAGATTGAGAGTATTTTGTTGGTTCAAACCCTCCACTTAATATATATAAACCACCAGTATTCGATGCAACAAAAAATTTTGGTTTCAAATCTTTATGATCATATAAATCTGATGGTGCAGGTCTTATTTTAACAAAATTCGAAAATAATCGAACAACTTTACCAGTGGTTTCATCACTATCTGGGGCATCAAATTTGCTAAATTCATTAATATACTCCAATCCCCTTTCATCATAACTCATGCATATGTCTTCGCCTTTTATACAAACTGATAACACTCTACCAGGATGCCCAACTTGTTTAATTTGTTGAATTGATGAGCCTGGTTCAAACTTATTAACAGTAACACCTCTTAATAAATCGCCAATTACTACATTATTGGAGTCTGAATCCATTGCCATTGTATAACTTCGACTTTTATATTCTTTTGGTAAATTCATGAATTTCATTCTATAATCTTCTTCTAGTGATGGTTTATAAATCATAATTGATTTAACCTGTTGATCAAATGATGCTAAAAATTGAATTGTTGGAACTGTAAAATTTTTGTTGAAAGTTAAATCAGTAACATCTTTTGTAGTTTTCAATGAATGTCTATAGAGCAATTCAAACTCTTTGAACTCATATAATCTTATTGATCCCGGTGTTGATTCTATAGTTTCATCTGCTGTACCAATAACAATCCCTTCAAAAGAATCTTCAAAATCTTCATCATTATCAATCTGGATTGATTGAATGCATGTCGGAGTTTGGTCCAAGTCTATTTTTTGCGTAATTTCTAAATTTTCATCAATCATGAGTAAAGATCCACCTTCATCATTCATTGTTATACAAACAAGATAATTATACAATTGTTCAATCGCAATTGGCATACCATTAACTGGTAGAGTGTCAATAATACTTTTATTCATAGCAAAGCTACTAATTTTGATTGTATTATTTATAACATATGCCAATGATTGATGACCAAATTGAACAGCGCATGTTGGAATTTCTAAATCTAATGTCAGTGGTTCTAAAGTTGATTTTTTATCTCTTCTGATCGTTGGGTTCATAACACAATGTGACCACAATAATACTTGAGTTTGAAAGTATTTATGATTGATTATATGAGCAGGATTTGGACCTACTTTTCTTAATGTACCATCTTTCCATACAGATCCATCTGTAAAACCAATCCAAATATTTTTATCATTAACAATTATTGATATTGCTACTTGTGAAGTTTTCAAATCAACTTCCTCAATAACTTCCAGCTCATTATTGAGTACTAACATTGTGTTTGAATTCCAAAATGTTGTATAAACTTTATTCTTATATGCATAAACACATGAAATTTCATTCGCAAAATTTGGTGATTCTCTTGTAATTTTTTTATTCTCATCTAATTGGAATAATTGCTTGAACGATGCAATAATAACGTGATCTTTATCAAATGATACATGAGATATATCCATTCCTTCAAATTTATTTGAAATTTGTATCAAGTTATTATTAAGATATCCAACTCCTAAACTTTCAATTTCATCATTTATCTCATTTAATTCAATAATTTCTATATTAGTATGTTCATAACCTTCTAAACCAACATAAAAAATGGTAGTAAAATCCACCCCAGTTACGGCAATTTTATCTTTATCAATTGTAAAAATATTCGAAACCTTCTCATCATAATCAAATTCTAAATCTAGTTGAACAGTTTGACCTCTTTTGACTCTTTTAATCCCACCACTTAAATAGTTCCCACACGCTAAGAAAAAGGTATGTGAACCATATTCATTTTTATAAATCATATCAGTAATACCACCAGTACTTTCAATTTCTTGAACAACCTCTAATGATTTTTTATCTAATTGAATTTCAAACATTGTAGAATTCCCATCAAAACTTGCAGAAAAAAAATAATTCGAACTAACATGTAACAATTGACTTGGAGTTGGCACTTTACCTAGATACATCAGTTCCGGTCGCTGAACACTCATACTCTCTAGGGTATCTAATAATAATAAATAAATTTGACCTTCAACATTACCCAAGACTATTCTATCATCATCAATTTTATCATGAACCGTCATTTGACTATCAAAAGTTCTAACCTTGTGTATATCCACCATTTGGTTTTTAGTTTGAGGAATAGTTAAATAATTTAGATTATTACCAACAACAATCAAAGCATTATTACCAATTGGTACCATAAAGCTTGCATCATCATCAACAACCATTGATTGACCTAACATTTGTAAATGCATTGACCCATCCTTTGAATTCAGAATTTTTCTAAACGCCAAACTTTTCACATTTTGATTATCATATAATACAGCTAATACATTATTACCAATTAATTTAATATCCAAAATTTCAGTAAAATCAAGATTTAATGTCGCAGTACTTCTAAACATATCTCTAATTGATGATCCAAAGGTATCATATTTTGCTTGCTGCTTGATAACTGTGATATAACCTCTAACCATATGTATAACAACATAATTTGAATTTGTTGCAACTATATGATTACTTTCTACAAAACCTGAAGTATCGATTTGAACATCATTACATGATTCAAAAATTTGTGATTCGCTATTATACCTTACCACATGAATTGTTGATTTATCTGTTGTTAAAAAAACCCAATCTTTATTTTTTTCAACTGTTATATAAGATAATGATTTGATACTTCCAAATACTGGAAATTCCTGCAATAACTCTAATCCATTCTTAACATCATATAGTGATAATCTGCCATCTTTTGCTAACACTAATTGCTTTTCACCTAAATAAAGTCGACAATAGATTGCATGAAGGACTGAACATGGTTTTATCAGCGCAGTCAACATTCTATATTATTTCAATATTATACAAGTAGATGATGGCTGATACTGATTTTTGTTTAAAGCGATTTCTTGTTAGAATTTAGCAATAGATCAAAAAAAAAAAAAAAATATTGAACACAAAAAAAAAAAAATCACAAAATACTGTCGGCACCGACATTTTACAAGATCAAATATATTCTCACCAAACTTGTAAAAAGCTGTTTTAAGATTGTTCATTCACTATATACCAATCATTAACTGTAACCAATTAATGATAAAATTATTTTTAAAATCTTCCAAACATCGTTTGAAGTAATATATTTAGACAATTGTGGTACGGGTTGTTAATTATTTAGTGGGAACGCCTTATATTTACGTGACACTATCAATACAGCGTGAACGCGCACCTCCCAAAACAAGAATTATAATCAATATACAAAAAATAATCAATAACATTTTTCGCGTTTTTCATCTTTTTTATGGTATTAATTAATCCACCATAATATCTAGACAAGTTAGTGAATCCATGGCAAGTCCATCAAAACCCCAACAAGTACCAAGAAGCCCTACAAAGGCTTCTACACTAATGCGAAAACGTGCGCCACCATCATCAGAGTCTAATACTAGTACGAATGGTGGAAGTATGGCAAATGATAATAGAAATGTTCGACCAAAACTTCACCAAACTCAAATCAACCTTCCACCTCCTAAGCAAATACCAAAAAGTAACAGCAAGCTCTCTTTACCTGCATCTACTAGAAAATTAACACCAAATATGAATGGTAGTACTAGAAATGGACATGCCAGAACAAACTCTGCAAATGATCAAGATGAGTTATCAATATTAGCAGAAGACCATGAACATCACATTAATAATAGTGATAGCAATACACAAGATCAAGAATTAGGGGAAATGAAAGCAGAAATTGAACATTTAAAAGCTATATTATCAGGTAAAGATGAAGAGATTATAAAGATTAAACAATCTTTAGTCAAATCTGAATCTAAAATGGCTAGTAAAGATAGACAGAGAAAAGAAGTATTAGATAATTTAGCCAATCATTTACATAAACAGTATAGTCAAAAACATCAAGCCAAAGTCCAAGCATTGAAACAGGGATATGATAGGAAATATCAAGATAGAATTGCAGAACTAGAGACAAGGAATGAAGAACTGAATAGGGAATTGAGGGATATACATGGAGATGTTGATGGATTGAGTAGTCAGGTTTCTGAGTTGCAAAAAGAATTGAAAGGAGAAAAAGAGAAATTAGAAGATTTACATAAGGAAAACGAATCAGTGAATAAAGAAAAACAAGAGTTGATGGAAATTATTGAACAAGAGAGAAAAGAAAAAGATGAATTGGTGAGCGCTTACGAGCAATTTATTGAGTTACAAGATGGTCAACAAATAAATGCTGATAAGGATAGTAAGGATGATAATGGCAATTATGCGATGGAAGAAGAAGAACATGAGTTATCACCTGAAAAAGTTGGATATGAACATTATGAACCTGGTCATAGTAGCCCAGTTAGAGATTTGACCCCAGAAGAAGAAAATGATGAAGAAGTGGAACCCGTTCATCAAAATACCCATGACTATAGTGAATATGATGAACCAGAGAGTCAATTCGATGGACGTTCAAGAACGTTCAGTCAATCTAGGAGCAGGAGTGACAAAGAAAGAAGTGGGATTAATAAGTATAGACAATATCAAACTCAATACGAAACAATTGAACAAGATCAGCATTATCATGATGATGAGATATACTCAAATACTCCAATCCCCAATAAACGCGATTCTTACCCACAAAGCAGGTTCAGTACCTATGATCATAATAATGACTTAAGAAACAGTAGATATACACGAGATACCCAAGATAACCACCATGAAAATGATCATGAACCAGAACACCATCACGGCAAACATGATCAAACCCAGCAAGACTCCCCGCTTCAAGAGACAAGTTTTAATCAGAACAATGAAAATCATGACGAAGAGGATGTATTCAGAAGTAGTGTCAGATCTAATCAAAATCGACCAAATTTTAGTGGTACTGATAGAGAGAACAGTTTTAGAACAAGCTTTGGATTGAAAGAGCGAGACGAAAATAGACTAAGTTTTGACAATAGTAAAAATAATGAAGATGCCGAAAAAAGTAATTCGTATGGGTATGATGGTGGCTATAGTAAGTATAGAGAGAGTACTGCTGCGAAATTGATACTAGAATTTTCTGACGATGATGAGTTTAATTATTAATATTCTTTGAATGTTAGGAATTAGTTATGACGATGATGAGTTTAATTATTAATATTCTTTGAATGTTAGGAATTAGTTATGTAATATATTTATTTATTTAAAGTTTTTTTGTTAGCCTACTCAGTATACTTTGGTATACTATTATAAAGTGTACAACATGTGCAAGATCAACCAGATTATGACAATATTAAACTTTATTGAGTTAAAACTTTTGATAAAATTAAATGACCAATGAAGACTGTGCTAAAGCATAAACATACTCATGGGTGAATATCGATCCAAACTGTTGTAAATACTACCTGGTATATATTGTATTAAGAGCACCACTGCTTGAATATCGTGGACAAGGCTAGCTATAGCTAGAGAGAATGCCAACCTAAAAAAATATGAAACACCTACCCTTCGGCCGTTTTACCATGGCGAAAAAAAAAAATTTGTTTGTAGGTCAGAAGGGTAAAGTAGGTGATGAATGAATTATAATACATTCAGTAGTTGATATATCGGATGATTACTACTAAGTGGTGGCTCATGACTGCAGGGCCAATTGCCATGCATGGTGGGCCAGGTGGTTTAATAATAAAGTGTTGGTCAAACAGATGTTGGTGAACTGCTGATTGTTTGCAATGGTAGTAGGTACTATTCAGTGGTCTAAAAGCACTTTCTAGATGGCTAAAACTGTATTCACTCGGTTTCTTAAGTACATATATTCAATTTGTATAAGGATATATCCCATGGTGCTGCAGGGTAAGCATTACAAATTTCGCAGTCTCTTTTAAGTTTCAAAGCATTCTATAATTTTTTCAAACCAATTTAATATTACTAATGTCATATTCTGATTTATGGGTTCAAGGATATACAATAGCTTATAGAGCTATGGTTCAATAGAACTGTTTCAATATATTGATTGTGTTAATTATAATGATATGATACTATAGAGAAGCAATTAAGAGTTTCAAAGATTGATAGAATCTTACATAGTTTAACTCGAGCATTGACATATACTATAGCTGTGTGAGCCTAGGTTTGCCGACTATAATGGTATGATACGATAAAGCAAAGTACGTAAGGATGCTTGTCTTCTCATTGTTTCGGTATTTTCAATATTTTGTACCATAACCCAATAAAAATAGTCTTATCTTTGGTAGGTGACTGCCGGTATACTATACCATGGTAAACGTTGAACATACAGCCTAGGTACATAGGCTAACTTGAGAAACCCTCGACAACTTAAATTTTATTACACTTGCTTAGATTGACCTCCTTCAAACTTGGTTACGGCGACAATGTGTTCAGTGGTTTTCTTTACATATGCATGTAGGACTGACCCTGCATTAATATTATAATACATCAGTTATGTAATCCTGTCACAGTTTCTTTAAAGCCTAGGTAAGTCATATATATGTACCCGGATGTATATATAGCTATTATATTACATGTAGATATTCATATTGTTTATAATTGCGAATGCTAAATGAGAAACAATGTTTATAATTGCAAATGCTAAATGAGTTCTAGAAACAATGTTTGGATCATAAACAATGACTTTAAGGAGAACCTTTGTGCCTGATTCTTATTTGAGCTTTGTCTTTCTAATTTTTTTTAATGCCAACTCTAGCTCTAGAGTATACTATAGCAAATAATATTAATTGAGTACAAAGGACAAAGCACACAATATATATATGTATATCTGAAAGGTTGTACGGTGTAATACTCTATGCTCAACTTACGAATATCCCATAGTTCAATTAATGCATGACCTAGTAGGTTAGAAATGATCAAGGAGGTATCAAAAAAAAGAAAAAAACAGAAGTGCTAATGTCGAATCAAATGATACCCTTTGTTCAACTCTATTATGGCTGGATACAGATAATTTTCACCCAATAGTTATTGATTTAAATCAAACTCTAATAGAACTATAAGCTTAGACAAGACGTTTATAATAGCCTGTGATATTTCGAATCATCATGCATCCATACAATGTTTAAATATATATATAATTATCAAATTATTTAATCAGCTTATAACAATCTAGAACGCATCATAAACCTAAATACATATATACATTTATATACACTCTCTATACGTGATTATATATCAATTGAGGGGACTACTTACCGTGCATTTTAATAAGACAATAGATCCGGATTTATTGTCTTTTATCTCAGGTAATTGGGATCAAATGTGGGATATAAATAGTTTCAATCCAGATCCTACCACTTTAAATTTTATACACATCAAAAAAATTGATCGCAGTTCAAGCCTGAAACCCCCTATAGTATACTTCTGCTATTATATATCAGAAAACCTACCAATTAATAGTAGTTAAGAAAATTTAATTTTTTTTAATACATGCCTCAAACACATGTAGCACCCCCTGATTAAATAACTACCTATAATCACAATATACTATAGCATGTATATGTACCATCGCGTTAGTTGCCACATAAATTCAATTAAAGGATTATACCAGCTAACTATATATAGTACTAATAATAATCACTGGCTGAGCCACAATATATATACAGGGGTAACTCGAGTTGATCAGAAAGTACGCAAAAATGATCTATAAAGACAAGCTGGATATGGTACCTGTACCGAACTTTCTCATTGTGTGTGTAATTTAATTATTTGAACTGAATTTTGCAGGGGCTTTGAAAGTTTTATAAAAATACTACAGTATCATATCGGTGCAGACATTAATTGTATAATTATTTGACCGTTTATAATTAATTTATTGTATATATATATATTGATTGTAATTATAGTACGTACCTACATATATAATACTCGAGAATCAAAACTTACAGTTGAAACAGAATCACTCCTGCATTTTGGGGACCGATGCATGGAAAACTATAACTTATAATATATAGACGGCATTATACCCCTTCTGATTATAATAAAGAAATATCAGAAACACCAATATTATGTCCTGAATAACTAAAGTTAATTTAGTTAGTAAATTTGTGGGCCTATATTCAGATAAGATCCTAGAATGAATCATGATTTTTCAAAATTGATCGAAAAATTACTCTATCAGCTTAAGACTGTCTATTTAGGCCAACAGACTGAAAGGTTTATTAATTACCTCTATTCCCGATACAGCTCGAATCTTAAGATTTTCGTGAATCAATCGATAGCATTCTGTCGACGTCCTTATCTCTATCGGATAGATATATATATATATCTTTAGTATATTAATAGTAATTATCTAACGTTCATGCCATATCCCTACCTAATTAGCACCACGATTGAGGCCAAGCTCATGCGATAACTTAAGTTTCAAATTTGATGACTTTACGATTTCCTCCTAGCTATAGGCCATCGTCCATATTTTATAGGTAGTTTATCGGTCGATTGATTCAAAAGTACCTGTAGGATAAAAAATTAATCTCGATTACGATAACAGCGCTGTTAAACTAAAAAATTTATTCGCGCTTTATGATATTGCATGCCGACTATCGATCTTGAAACCCTATAGCTATACGGTAACGTTAGTTCACCCACTTTTCAAGTTCGAGATAAAAAAAAAAAGGATTTAGCGTGATGTTTACTCGAGGTTTTGATATTACATTCCCTATATAGTCTAGTTATGCACGGGATTTTAGCTCTTTTAGATCCATATTAAAGTAATATTTCAAGTGTGTTGGTGCACACACCCTATATATTTAAGCTTAGGATGTGTACTTGGGCTGAATTCTTAATCAAGCCGCGCAAACATTAAATTAGATGAACTTTGAAACCTTGTAAAGATGCACATGTGAATATTAAAACTATAGTATACAGCTAATTACAATTTTACTATAGTATTTAACTCTGTACTTAAATCTCGAGATACTACATCAGATGGCATGAATATACATATGCTATGGATGCTGATAGTTTATATTATCTAGAAATTCAAGCTTAAGAATTCTGGTCAGTGATATAGTCATTAATCGCTCATTGAAAATTAAAGTAGCTATAATTAAAATATTATATCATTAATATATGAGTATCTGATATATAGTCAGTGCAGCCTTTCAATATACTAAACTAAAGCATAAATCAGTCAGAAAATATTGTGCGTCTATCCGATATAAACATACACAAAAATAAAGTTTGATGTATAAGATATCATTTCTTACTTTATAATTTTCTAAATTTAAGGATTGCTGAAATAATCTCAATGCAAAAGTTTGAAGTATAATTGAATCAAAACTTAATCCATATTTTGTTTGGTACCTCTAAGATCCATACATAACCGATTTTTTTTTTTTTTTTTTTGAAGGAGTTAGGTACGAGAAACATCAATTATTACGCTGACTTCATTAAACTATATCCAGAGTCAGCAAAAAAGTCTAAAGTATCTGCCATGATATAGCTTGTACACTATAGATGTATACCTAATGATAATAGTTCAATTATATAAGCTTCTATGCAAAGTATATGCAAGATGCATGCTATCAAGCTTACCATAAAGAAATTCTTAGCTTCTAGTCTTAGATACACTTATTGGGTATACATAAGCCTCAAGATGTATCTGTTCATTGGTACTTGTATAACTTGAAAGCTTTCATAAAGTTATTACTATCAGCATATCGAATAACTCAAACGACACTTGTACGTGATGATTAGAATTAGACCTGTAATTCAAGAAGTATTGTTAACCGTTATTATAAAGGTAAAAAGAAAGCCCAAGGCTTTCTATTTACGTTATAGTCAAGGAAGTAGCAGTGTGGAAGGAAGAGAGTTGAATATATAAGGTTAGTTTTAAAGCCTTAAATTTATTAAAGTGTTGCTTTGTTTCCTCTTTCAAATTTCCGGAAGTAGGCATTAAAAACTTTTAAAAAAATATCATCTCACAAGCAATCGTTGCATTCATTGCAGGATCACTGAGACTACTATAGTAGCTATAGCTAAAGTCACATTTAATGTGCAAGCACGTTTAAGTAATGGCAGTAGTGACGATGATGATACGATTTCATGTTATAAACGAATGTTGGTGATTTTCATCTAAATCATTTGAACAAATCTGAGCCTAGGTGTTAACTCGAATCTGGGTTTTTAAAGACCTAAAGATCGGGTGGTTCCAAGTGTGAATAGGAGATCCCGTGGATTGGTAATTGGACATAAGAGGCCAAAATTTTTTGGAGCCAGTTTTTTTGATTATTCATATTAGATTTTAAAATATCATTAGGATAATGACTTGTGTAATCAATTATTCTGTAAAAGTTCGACGTAATATTAGCTAGACGAAATGGCTTGTATTTTGGTTCTGAATATTTTACCCTTCGCGGGACTAAATGATGCTTGTAAGGTCCCCCGTTGTTCAGCAGTTTGAACTTTTATTTCGCATTGACCAGCAGAAACATTGTTGAACCAATTTAAACCAATCAAACCATAATCCGTCTTATTTTGTTAAGACCAAAATAATTTGATAAATTAAGTGTTCATTCTCTAATTAAACAGACAAATCCACAGTGAGATTTGTTTTTCAATACAATTAATGTAATAATAAGCTTGGGTGAACCAATGCTATGAATTTCAATTTTGGTTGCCTCAGTGCATCACTTTGTCAAGCACCGGTAAAAAAGTAGAGTGTAAAACTTTTAACATATTGTACATTTTTTTGCTTTTTTTAAAAAAAAAGAGTTTTAATGGTGATCAAACTTTTTTTTTTTTTTTTTTTTAACTACACACACAGTAGTAATATTAGAAGTTAGAACTATAATCATTCTTCGTCTTCATTTTTTTCTTCTCCATACACTGAAGAAACTTTGATTAAATCATTAACACTATATTATAATAAGTTAAGATTTTTATTCATTTCCATTCATTCTAATACTAATAATAACCCAAATGAATAATTAATTTCAGTCTTTTTCACTTTTTACTTCTAGTTTTATTTTACAGCATAGAACTACTAGTAATTTATTTATTTATTACTTATTTATTGATACACGAATACAACATATACTAACAGAAACGACAAACATATTCACTACAACACGAAAAAAATAGATCTTATTACACTACAACATTATAATGTCTCATTCACCAGCTACAGAATTGTCAACTATGATAAATCAACCTTTTAACCAACACAAACATGATAACGAAGAATCAGACAAATCATCACAATTATCAGAACCATCTCTAACATCATTCTCACCAAATAATCATCGAGAACAAAGTGCATTAATCTCAGATAGTGATTATGCTAGTAACTATGAAGATAATACAGATGAAGATGAGGATGACGAAGATTGTGCATATACGCTGACACCAAAACCTGGAAATGACATTTCAAGTCAAAACAACAACAACAATTTAAACACATCGGGATTAAATATTTCTCCTCCTTCTCCTCAATCCAGAACAACAAATAATACTGCGACAGTTACTGCACAACCAAATATTACTTCAAAAATTTCTAGTAATGAAGAGGATAATGAATCTGTAATAGCATCGTCTAATTATTCTAATGATATTTTGAATGGAGATTCACAAGCTAATTCACCTACATCAATACTAAATCAATTATCGCTTAGTAATTATTCAACATTACCGAATCATAAACGCGCTTCAAGTGGAGATATACCGTTAAAAGTTAATAAAAATACCAATACAGCTACTAACAAGATGGATGATAACAATGAAAATGATTATTTGCAACAAATAATCAATGAACGAGATGAATTAAGAATCGCGCTGAAAAATTCTAATAAAGAATTATCAGCAGCTAAAACTCAAAATAGTGATATGTGGAAAACATTAAACAAACAACGAGTTATGATCAAAGAGTTGCAGCGAGATTTACATGAAATGGTTGATAAATTGAGATTCCATGAAATTAAAGATGAACATAAAGAAAATAATAATATTAATAATAATAGTAATGATGAGGACGATGATGATAATTTTGATTTTAATGATACCCCAAGTATCAAAAGTTTAAACACTTTCAATAATACTACTAATAACGAACCCTCTAATATCAATGCAATCACTAACAACTTAAAACTTAAACGACGACCACCACCAATTGAAGTACCTGAACCAGTTATGGGTATCAAGAGGTCAGCATCAGAAATACCAATGTCGCGGGATGGTACTAGTCAAGGATTAAACAGACATCTACGAACCGTTTCACTACAGCCATTACCCAAACCAAAACCTGTATGTTTTATTTTTAAAAGGACCTTCTCTATAGAGCATAAAACTAACTTTATTTTAGGATCAGAAAATTTTGAGACTAAGTACATCAATTAGCAAAAATCAACTGCGCGAGCGTGAAGTTACTGTTAAATTACAACCAAATGAGTTACCATCAATTATTGTTGAAGTTTATTGTACATTAGTTTGTGGAAGTAAAATTAAGGGAAGAGAAATTGCATGTATATTATCATGCAAAGATTTGGAAACTAATACAGTATTATGGAAAGTTGGTAAAGATTATTCTTCATTACACAATTTGGATCATAGTTTACGACCACATTTATCACAATATAATTTACCAAAATTACCTGATAAATATTTATTTAACAATAATTCACCTATAAAAATTGATCAGAGAAGAACACAATTAAATTGGTATTTTGGTGAATTATTAAAAATTCCTTTGTTACCTCCGCAAGCTCTAGAATCAATATGTGTATTTTTATCACAAGATGTTGAAAATGATGAATCAAATGATGATGAAAGTGTTGTGAATGAACCTGGTATTAGAGGTTATCTAACTAAAAAAGGTAAAAATTTTGGTTTATGGAAAAGTAGATATTTTATTTTAGATGGACCTTATTTAAATTATTTTGATAAACCTGGTGCATCATTAAGTGGCTCAATTAATTTATATAAAGCTCAAGTTAATAAATTAGATGATGAAAATGATGATATTAGGCATGGATTTATGATAATGGAATGCAAAAAGAAGGATAGTTTTACTAAACATTTATTATGTGCAGAAAATGGTGAAGATTGTGATGAATGGATTACTGCCATTTTATCACAATTAGATACACCTGCATTTTGTGAAATTCAACCAATCAGAAGCCAATATATGATTAGGACAAAGACTTCCAATAGTACTTTAAGTAGTCCACCTTCAACAGCAGCATCTAATGATGGAATGTCTTCAGTGACTGTTATTACACCCCAATCACCTCAAAATGATGTATCATCAATTAGTAGTAAAAGAACTAGTCAAGCAAATGGTATAATAATTAATGAAGAAGATCAAATGGATTCAAAACAGCGGCCAAAAAGTGTATCAGCTGCAAAAAAATTAAGATTCTTTAAAAGATCAAGCGATCCAATTCATAAGAATAATTATAATGATAGTGGTATTGAAAAGGCATTGGCTGAATTAGGATGTACAAATGAAAACAATGATACAAGTGAGTCATCAACTAGTGAAAAAACTAATGATGAAAATAAAGAACCAATTTTTGGTAATACATTAAAAAGAAGTGTTGAATTAGGTGGGGTTAATTATAATAATAAAACCATTCCAGCAATTGTATTTCGAAGTTTGGAATTATTAAATACAAACAATGCATGGTATGAAGAAGGTGTTTTCAGATTAAGTGGTAGTACATCAGTTGTTAAAGATTTGAGATCAAAATTCAATAAGGAATATGATGTTAATTTAGTATCAATTCATGCAGAAACTCATGCAGTTTGTACATTATTAAAGAAATTTTTAAGAGAAATGCAAGATTGTGTTATACCAACATTTTTATACAATCAATTTAAACAAGCAATGGATATTCAACAAATTGATTTAATAGTATCAAGATTCAGAGAATTAGTTCACAATTTACCAAAAGAAAATTATGATTTGTTATATACTTTATGTGAATTATTTAATAAAGTATTAGAAAATGATACATTAAACAAGATGAATTTAAAGAATCTAAGTATTGTTATATCACCAGCTATTCATATTCCTGCACCATTATTTGCTAGTTTGTTAACAGATTATCAAAGTATATTTGAGAATAAACCAATTGATTATGGTAAAAAACGATCAATGGCAGATTTCCCATCACCAATTCATGCAAATTTTTAATAATTTTTTTTTTTTTTTTTTTTTAATAGTTATATATATATATTTATTACCAAATTTTATTTTGAAATATTAACTTGTCGATTATTCAAAACATTTTCGATAAATGCTTCACCTGCTTTATAAGAACTTCGAACTAATGGACCACTTGCACAATATAAAAATCCCAACTCCATAGCTCTATCATGCCAGTATTGGAATTTTTCTGGTGTAACATATTCTGCGACTTTCATGTGTCTCTTTGTTGGTCTCATATATTGACCAAAAGTAACAACATCAACATCAGCGTTTCTTAATTGTTGTAAAGTATTTTCAACTTGTTCATCAGTTTCACCAAAACCTAACATAATAGAAGTTTTTGTAATTAATGAAGGAACAGTTTCTTTCGCAGTTCTCAAAACATTTAATGATTGCTGGAATGTAGCTCTTCTATCTCTAACAAAAGGTGTCAATTCTTCAACAGTTTCAACATTATGAGCAAAAACATCTAATCCAGATCTTGCCATAACAGATACCATATTCATATCACCTCTAAAATCACCAGTTAAACATTCAACTCTGATATGACTTGCTTTATATTTAATTCTTTTAACAGTGTCAGCAAAATGATGTGCACCACCATCAATTAAATCATCTCTATCAACAGTAGTTAAAACAACATAGCCTAACCCCCATTTAGCAATAGCTTCAGCAGTATTTTCCGGTTCAGTTGGATCCAATGGACCTGGATTTCGATTAGTTTTAACTGAACAAAATCTACATCCTCTTGTACAAGTATCCCCCATTAACATAATAGTTGCAGTTGCCTTTGATTTATCTGATCCACCCCAACATTCACCAATATTTGGACATCTTGCTTCTTCACAAACTGTATGTAATTTTAATCCTCTAACATCATTTTTTAATTTTGTGAAATTTCGACCTTTTGGAATTTCTGTTTTTAACCATTTTGGTAATCTAGCATCTTCTTTTCTTGCCGCGATAACTGGATCCAATACTTCATCCATATTAGCTGCTTTTTTTGTTAAAAAATCTTCAAATGATGGCCCTTTGTTTAGTTTATCTGTGAAATTTGTTCTCTTACGTCTAGGTGGAGTTGGTGTATTATTAACTGATGATGATGATGCTTCGGTTGTACTAGTTGCAATGTTTTGTAGTCTTGCAGCATTACAAAATGATCTTGTGCTGATTCTTGTCGTCTGTCGAAGCATTTTGATTTATTGTGTATAATAATTTATGTGTATGGTTAGTATAGGGTATTTGTTTAGTTGTTAGTACTGGATAGTTAAATAAATTGCAGAGAAGGAAGGAGAGGAAGAAGAAAAAAAAAATTGGATGATAGATGTCCAATGTGGGAAGGTTATTCTAATTATACCAATACTATTAAATTTTTCACTGCTGAGAGGTACTACTACTGGTAGCTCATCAAAGGTTTTAAAATTTTCTGGGTGGTGCAAGTATGGTGTAGTGCATGCAGTGATCTCGACTGATTCTTACTCAGTTTTCTTGTCCTGTGTTATCATCATTTACTTTTCATCAATAATTCCCACTTTAAGTAACAAAGCTTCGGACACATCCGGTGTAGTCCTAGTTAATCTTATCAGCCATCTCTCTCCTCACTATAGTATACAGTGAATTAATTCTAAGCGGGTGCACTCTGAAGCATTAATTCTCAGGCATGGCTAATTCTGTTCCACGCATTTGGCACACAAAGTTTTGCACGGGTCCGTCAATTTAAAATCTGGTTATTGGTGGGATTTAGTCCAGCTCAAGCGCTTCTAAAATTCTATCAAACTAACTACATATACAACAGGGCGCTGGGGACTTGGAAAACGCGATCGATGGGAAAAAAATAAAATGCGTAAAATTATGCGACAGAAATTAGCAGGTGCTTGAGCGCTCTGTGAGTTGACAATTTGGGTTTTTTTAAAAGCCTTGGAGGAAAAATTTTCAAGCCACACCACAATTTTATTTATGTCTTAAAGCAAAATTTTAAATTGACCTGTGCATAGTTTGGAGTGTGGATTGTAGGTAGTTATAAGGGGACGAGGCCAAATTATTTTGTGGAGATGAAGGGTTATAAAGAAGTGGATTACTATGTGATGAATTAGAAGTGTTTTTATTCGCTAGGTTACTTTTAAAATATACCCATGCATGTGTAGTGTATGGATATTATGCAAAGCTTGATGGTAGTGTGTGGGGTTAGATTTCTCATTTCATTAATAAGTGAATCTAATTGATGGTGGAAATTTGTAAGCCATATAAGCTAGAGCATTAATATCAATTTTTCATGGATAACTGAGCTCGAGCTAGTAGACTATTGTTAGTTTAATTAAGCTTATAATCTATAGATTCATATTACTAAATAGTTTACTAATAAACCACCAACAGAAATAGAACTAGACTAAGTTTTAGCTAAAAATAAAAGGACAAATTAAGATCTCGATATGAGCACAATTGCAGAAAAATCTAGATAAGGATTGGTTTGTAACTGTCATATTAACCACAAAGTTCTGTTCGTTCATAATCTGATCAACCAGGAACTTATAATTATTCGCTTCTCGTTACAGTTAATCTAGTTCTATTCGCTTTAATATGCATGAACAATTATGCTCTTCATGAGCTTGTACATATATAGCATAACAGTTAAAGATGTCAATATATACATTGCAATTGTACGTTCAAGAGCAAGTTGTAAGAGTTTCACACTGCGTCAACGTATATATTGAACAAACAATTATTGTATTAATGATGATTGTGGGCTGATATATAACTTAAGTATTGATATAGCAGTTATGCAAACACCATTTATGTTAAATTGGTTTGATAGCTAACTAATTGATACGATTATAGCCGCATACTAATGTCAGGTTTTAAATATAGGGTATTAATTGAAATCAATTTTAAGAATAAAATCAAAACTACAGAACCGCGTGATCTATAGATTTATACGCAGATGGAATCTACTCAATAATTCCCATGTGGGTGCAATTAAATCATAACAGATAATGTTATTAACAAAAACGAATAAAAATTTTAACATAATAAAAACATTATAATTTATATAATAATAATAATAATAATAATAATAAATTTATTTAAATAACTTTTTTCTTCTCTTTAAAAAAGCTCTTTCACCATTAATTTGTGTACTAGCTACACTATGACTACTAACACTTCTGCTTCCTTCTGTACCAATCTCATGTGAACTAGAAGTATACCTATGGAACCTTGAACTGGTTCTTGGAGGTAAATTTAACACCTCACTTGAATCTGAACCACAGGATAGATCTAAACATTGAGACAGCTCATCGTATTTATTCCTTTCTTTTTTTTCTTTATCATCATTTATGTAATCATTGTTTAAATGAGAACTATTCTCACTAGTTAATGCATCATAAGTTGGACCATGAACATCAAAATAAGGATCAAAATCATCTTCAAAAGCATTTATTAACCCTGGATCAGAATATTGAACACTTGATCTTAAAAGATTAATATCAATTGGATCATTAGAATAATCACTTGAATTTTCAGTAATATTATCTATAAAATCCATTGGCTCAATTTTTCTTGATTGAGTTAATGGAGGTGAAGTGATATCGTTGGTATTAAAATCTGGTGATTTTGTGATGGTTGAAAATTCATTGGATCCAATATCTAATAATGGAGAATCTTTTGGTGTTTGTATTGATTCATTTTCTTCAACTACTGGTTTTAGTTCTGGTTGCATTACTGATCCTCTTCTTGACCCATTAGTTGATCTTCTTCTATACCCAGAATAACTTGATAATGATGGTGATGGTCTACTAGGTAGAGTAGTACATCTTGGCGATAATATCCCATCATTTATCATTTTATCCATCAAATCCCATTGTTTCATTGATTGGTTTATAATTTCAATATTAGCTGTAATGGCATCCCATGAGTAACTTGGTGTTGGTGCATCTTTGATAGATGGTTGAGTTTTACTAGTATAATTCTCTAATAATGTATTTTTTGGAGCTGTTGAACGTGATAGTAATGAACTTGATTGACTGGATCGGTTAGATTGGTTAGATCTATATGATGATGGTTCACCAGTACTATTAATATTATAACTTGATAGCTCTTGTCTTTCTCTTAACAAATCTTGCTGGTGTTGAGTTTGTTGTTCTTCAATTTCTGTTAATGTTGGTACCAAAGTTAATGAATCTCTATTGTCATCTTGTGTAGTATTAACTAATGTATCATATTCATCACTATCATAATCCTCACCATTATCATTGTTCTCTTCGATATCATCTTCATTATCTATACCATCATCTTCGCCATTTACTCTTTGATTATCGTGTTCATCCTCATAACTTTCATACCCATACTGATGACCGTCATCTACATCATGCACACCATCAAAACTACCAAAATCATCACTATAATTATCATTTTTTCTTGCATCTCTTTTCTTTTTTAACTCGCATAACCCATATAAATCGCATAATGAATTAGCGTCCAAATAATGCTCAGGATGTCTTGGTGGAATCATAGGACAGAACATTATTGAATCATCCATTCTATCATTACTCAAACCCTCATCATTTTCATCAGTATCTGAACAACATGGTGATTCTTCATTTGCACAGATATAATCTCTAGATTTCAAATCAAAGTTTAAAGGCTCCAATTCTAAATCATCATAATCTTGAATCGATACAGGTTCACTGATGTTAGCATATTCATCTTCTATCTCTTGTAAAGGTTCTTGTGATTCTTCAACCATTGGTGTTGAACATTTATCTTCATGGAAATCAATTGGTTCACATATTGAACAAGTATCATTATCAGCTGACTCACTTGAGGTGGTCACTAGTGGTCGATTTATTAGTGATTGACTGATAATTGATTTAATACTAACTGGTTCGTTCAATGGCGAATAATTATCATCGTAATCATCATCACCGATAGGTTCTGGTAACATTTCAGGAAGACTGGTAAAACTAGAATTATTAGCCATATTTCTTGTTAAAAATCCACCAATGGTTGCATTATTAGTTGGAGAGGACGAAATATTATGTTCATCTTCCTCTTTGTTGTTTAAATTTTTTGTTTTGATATCTAATGGTTTAATTGTGATTGATGCTGGTATATCGATCGAACTTTCAATTGAAATTAAGTCTGGTATCTCTTCATTGTTTGATGCTATATCTTCATTAATTGCTACACTCAATTCTACAAGCTCTCGAACTAATGCTGGCGCTTGTGGTGTTGATGATTTGTTCTCATTTGATGGTACCGCCGAGTCAGTTGTTTGTAACTGTGATAGTGATTCATTTGGTGAATAACCTTCTGTTGATTCTACTGGTGAATAGACTCTTGTATCTTCTGAAACAAAATTTTCAATCGATTCTACTGGTGATGATAATTGAAATGGTGAATTTGGATCGGTATATGGAACTTGCGAAGGGTAACTAGAGAAATCTGATGAAGAACAAAGTTCTGGGAATATTTCTGATCTGTGACGAAAATGATCAATTGGACTTTTGAATTGTTGTTCTAATGCTAGCTCTTTATTTTTTTGAGCTTGTGTTGCTAGACTGTTTGATTCTGCTGGTGTGTATCGAATTGACTCTTCGGTCACCAGAGACTTTGCAGGTACTGGCTCAACTGATCGTGAATCATCTATATTTTGTGATAATATACTACTTAGTTGTAAGGCACCGCTTGGCTCTTCAGATGTTGAATGTTCAACTGGTTTTGGTTGCTCATTAGTATAGGGATTCTCAATAGTATCATTTAAACCGCCTGATTGCACTTTTAAAGCTGAATCAGCTAACTGAGGTGATTGAAAAACATGTAATTCATCAATTAGTGGTGTTTGATCAATTAAATCTGGAGATTCAATACACGTTAAATTCTCAACTTCTGGTGATTCAACCTCATCCACTTGTATAACAGATCTGCTTAACCTAGAGTCATCCAGTAATTGTACTAACCTAGTAGATTGAGGTAGATCAGATAAACTTAAATGTCTAACTCTGTGTACCTCTTCAAATGAAGCATTCCCACTATCTAATTGTCCAAATGCTTGACTAATAGAACCTCTTTGATGAATATATTCTGGTGAAACAATATCAATTGATATACTATCTAAACTGAATGGTCTACCAAAAAATGATAATCTGTTCTTATTGGATTTTGCTGTTGACCCTGGTGGTTTGATTGTTAATGGTGATATAACCGGGATTTCTGATATATTAGGGTTGGGTGTTGTGTCAATACTGGAAGGTACATCAGGGCTTTTTAGGTTATATAATGAAGTACCATTGTTGTTCAACTGATGGGATGGCGATGGCAATTCATCAACCCCATCAAAAGTATTACCGGGATCTACAACTGGCGATTGTATTTTTGTTACAAACCTTTCATTAGTTTCACTCATTTCATCAATAACATGTTTAATTCCCAAACCAATACCTTCAACTAAGGCTCCATTGGCTAGAGTTTCATTATTGGATTCTTCATTTCCAGCTTCTTGTGGGGCTGTTTGATTCCAACTTCTTCTTAATATCTTTAATCTTTTCAAATGACTAGCACCAGGGCCATTAATAACAGTATCTAAATCAATATCAACTTTTTTTAATGTATTTTTTAGTTCATCATATCCTCTTGGTGCTTTCCCTTTACTGACATTTTTATCATCATCATCATGCTCATCTTCACTATCTCCAATTCTAAACACATTATCACCAAATAACCCATTTTCCCCAACAATAGGACTTAAAGGCTCAATTGGCTCTAGTAAATGAAAACTATCCAACCTTTTAAATTCCCTTGGACTCCCAAAACTTTCTAAAGTATGATTATTATCAATAGTGCTTTTATCGTCAAATTTATAATCTTCACCATTATTTCTATTGTAAACTTTCTCCTCATAATTTCTATCCCTGTAATCTTTTGTTGTAGCAGTACTCTCTTTTCCAATATCATTAACATATAACTCATGATAAGAATCCTTATTTTTGTAATTACCCTCACTAATCGAAACTAAACCAATATTATCTAAATATGGTATTTTTGATATTGATGCTCTATACTTTTTGTCATTTACTATACTTCTTTCTAATGGGAGTGATTTATGTTTATAATTTGGTTCAAAGTTGTTTGAATGATGATCATTTTGTTGATTATTGGCAGATTGTGATTCAGAGTCTGATGTTTCGTAACTGTTTGTATCTGGATTAAGACTTGGTGTCTGAGTTGTGGTGCTAGAATAATAATAATCCATCTTTATCAGTTTATGCTATATATATCTTTTAATGATGCTTATGAATAATAAAGAATCTGTTGGTTTTGGTCGTGTCTGAGTGGAGTAGGTTGAAAAGAAGGAGAAACTAGTATTATTACAAATTTCAATTGAAAAAATTCCTGCATTGGTCTATAGCATTAAAAGTAAGCTATAATAGGTAATCTTAAAGAAAATGAGCTGAATCTTAAAATGGTGTATCAGATGCCATTTTGCAGCGGCATTTAGCTCATCTATTAGAACTTTATTCTTCAAACTTTAATAATTTGGCATCGGATAATACAATTGAGCCTGTACACGGACTTTGGAGATCGGCGATCGTTATATATCAGGTAAGATTGATCTACATCGATCGCTGAAATGATCTGAAACGGTATATTTGGTGCGGCGGCGTATAAACGGGTTCTATTTTTAAAGTCATAATTCGTGCAACAGAAGCCGCTTCCAGAAAGCTCTTTATACTACTAATATGAACCAATGATTAGATTAGCGCATACATTTTATATATTAGCTAAATGTTAGTGTTAACATAATATTTTCTAATGCACGAGCAAGTTCTTTTTTTTTTTTTTTTTTTTGTCTCATATGGTTTCAGAATTTGAATAAGAGTGATTAAAACTTTTCATATCGATAATCGTATCCATCTCGATCTAATCCTTAAATTTTATAAAGCAATAAAATAGTAAAATAGCCGAGCATTATGTATCACTTCTTTGACATTAAGTACCACAAAAATGATATTACCTGAATTTATTCTTAAGCTTGTTATAAGCGCAGTAATATTATTGCAAGCAACCAAAAACGTAAAAAAATTACAACAAGTTAACCACCAGCCTCAAAATATATATGCCTGTCAATTAACTTATTACAATTTTTGATCTATAGTACCATCATATTTATTCCAATTTGATAATTAAAGAACCCTCCAATGCCACCAAATTTAACCCTAAGATTGCTATAAACCTTAACTATAATTGATAAACTCGAACAATTGGTATGTAAAGGCTTCGATTGGTGAGCTTTATTAAAATGTGGAGAGCTGAAACAGGTTTAATTATTTTAAGACTATTTGAGTAAGATCGGGAGCACAAGTTCTTAACAGATTCGTTTAAATTGCACCATGGATGGTCCAAATTCTGTTAACAATTGGTAGGAGCAGCGCATGCTTGAGGGGTTTGAAAAAAAAAAAAATTAAGTTAAAGTTTGATAAAAAAAAGCTCTCATGTGGTTGATTTCAAACATAACAAGATTTCAGGTTTTTATAATTTTTAGCTAAAAACGATTTAGAGGGATGTATGATACATATGTAATGTACGGATAATTTTGCTCGATCCGAAATTCAATGTTTATTGAGTGTATACTATAGTTTGTTGGCAGTAATATTTTAAACTTGCCATTAGTCATTAACTATATAGTATACAGGAATATATGCAGAGAATTAATTAAGGAGCAACAGCGATTTGATAGCTCATCAAGTATACTATAAGCTTTGGCAGCAAGTTCTATGGTAACAATCTGTATCTCCAATTTTTAATCAGCTGGTAAAGTATCTATCCACTTTGAGCCTGAGCACCTTTAAGTTACATAAAATGAAGATGAATTTTGAATACAGTAGCTTCACATAATTTTGATATACGGATTATTGAGTCTACCCGGGCTAGCATTGACGTGCTTTTCATTAAAAGTAGTAAATTTGTATATGAATCTGCGTATAAAGTGTATACAAGGTTACACGACTTGTACGTACAAGTCCAACTTATTCAATAGCTCAGTAATTGCAATCATGAACCTTACTTAAAGATATTGAGGTTCCCACCGAACTACAAAATCTACAATAATATCTATGGAGCAGAAAAGAATATAATAATAAAATAATATATTGTTCAAAAAAAAGTTGGAAAAAGATTATAAAAACCTCAGCCACAGACTTTAATCTTTATAATAATTTCTGTATGAAAAGAATAGAAATATAAATGCGTTGATACTGTTTTTAAATATTGTTAAAATTCATATCCTAAAAAATTTGTTAGTACTATTACTTAAATCTTTTTTTCTTTGTAAAATAACGTGCCGAAGGATGCATTTACCCGAATTGACATTGTCATATTATTACTTTAATACTTCAATGCAACACCTTATCTCGACCAAATAAGTCCATTTGTGTAATCACTGAAATCATATCAAACCTATAGCCCAAGCTAAGATTTGTTGACACAAATTTAGCTAATAGGTCGTGACTGTGGAATTGATCGATGCCATAATATATGAACCCAGATACACAATTCATGAGGACCAGGTGAATATAACATACCTTATAAAAATCGAATAATTTGAATTTTATCATTTATTTTTTGCAACAGCTGCAAGCACATTGGTTGTTAGCACAAGAGCATGAGTTTGAACAGTTTGAACAAGAGCAAGCCATTTTTTCGTTATAAGGTGTTTGTTGGTTTTGAGTTTATTTATTCAAATATATATTTGATTGATGATAAGAAAGAAAAAAAAACTATACTATTGTGAGGAAATTGTGGGCCTTTTATAGTTCAATTTTTTGACGTTTGTACGAATTATTGAGGTCCAATGTATTGAAGATATTACATGGTAGGTTTTAAGATTATTATGGAAGAGCTACCAAAGGCCTGGGGGTTTTATTTGGTAGTTCTAAAACAGTGTGGCCCGTCGTTGCAAATAACGAGCATCTGATAGTTGGATGTTTTTACGGGTCACAGTGCATCTGATATAATATTGCATGTCTCAGTGAACTAGTTCTCAAAATGGTAATTGTATAATTAGTGATATCACTGGCAGGTTTTTTTTGGGACCTACAATAGGATATCGCACACTAAAAAAGTCTTGTTGTAAACAGGTCAATTCAGCTTTAAGTTTGATTAGTTCGGGTATTTTGCTGTCAATATGTATCGTATTGATCCAATAATAGGCTCACTCCTGCATTGAAGCTAGAAGGTGAGAAGGTTTTTAAACTCGCTGAATTATCGTTTGTTGATCCTTAGAAAGGACCTGTGTGTAAAAAAATCAACAGTGCCAGTGTTGTAGTAGAGTTCTACTTAGTAACAGACCCTTTCGGTTTTCTGAGAATAAAATGTGGATATACTGTAGGATACAGGAGCATTTTACAGTCAAGAATTTGGAAAGTGCACATGTGTAGTATATATGCAATGTAAATAATTAATTAGGCACGTTTCTATTAAACGGCCGAACACTAATTAAGCGTTTCAGGTTACATCTATAGAGATTTTAAGACATTATAGTAACTATTAAAAGGCTTGATAGATCAATAGATACGTACTAACGATTGAGATTCGGCCGAATTATATAGATGCAGTTGGCCTTAAAATACACACCATTAATATTTCTCTAGGATATTATTGGTCTAAGTATCTACATATATATATATATATATATATATATAGCTAAGATAAACTTAGAATTGGAATGATCAGCTTGATATTGAATCTAGATTTAACTGCCACAGGAATGTGGCGCAGATTTGGCAGCTGTGCATTTTGAGTATATCCTACTTTACATGAAATGAATATGTGTCGCTTAAGATATGGTAAATAGAGCTATAGAGATTATAAATTTATAATATCCAGATTTAGGAATGGTCAGAAATGTTATTGGACGCATAAACATTTCAATAAGATTATGTAATTTTAAGAATCTATAGGTACCAGGTAACTACTGTAAATTCGATCTTTAATTACTTGTGTTCTGATAGATGCATGAATATATGCGTGAACGCATGTAAGTCAAATACACCTGTATCAATCAATCATAGCAACAATAATTCAGAAACTCTGTCTTAGTAGTTCGGAATGAATTGGTACAATAGCATATTAAGTTATATAATCTATAGATATATTAATATAAAAAGTATTGCTATACTCTGGATATCACCTATATGCTGTTAAAGAGCGGGCTGATAATTCCCTGGTTTGTAATTGTTGTGATGATAAATAATTGGAATAGAACAGTCCAGCTGGTTAGTATGAAACAGTGAGTATGCGTATATATCTGAGAATTATATTTTTGATGATCAATCATCAGACAACTTTTTTACTGGATACGATGATTTTACATCTTACATTAAATTTACTCAACCATGCAACAAACCAATGTGTAGCAAACAACAAAGTACCTCTAAGATCCAACCTCAGTATACTATACCATGGTAGTCGACATCAATAATAAGGCTCTAAACCACTTTATACGTTTTTAATATCATACATATGGCCATTTCTGCCCATATAGATATATAAATCTCGATTAGTATAAATGAGCTTGCAAAATCAATATAAACAATGGTAATTAAAGAAATTCAAGTAACAATAGCATCAACCAATCATTGTTAAATAAACAAACTAAAGCGCTCAAGCAAGTACAATGCATATAATCAAAATACTGTAGATTGGGACTAGTGATATAAGCGAGTTTATACTGCCAATAAATGGTAATACATTAATAAAATAAAAACGACCATCACTCTTATAATAATATTAATGTGTCAAATTTTAAAAGCTGCAAATGATAATCCTACTGCAGACTGTGATACCAAACTGTGCCAGTTAGAATATATATATATATGGCAAGCATGAATTTAGCGGATGCATGCCAACTGCTCGCGTACCAACAGGTTGGTAAATCATATGCCACTGAGTGCATGTATGCGTCCATGCTGGTCGCGGCCATGGCAACATTTAAGCTTGTGTCAGATTGATGATTTGTAAACCGACCCCTGTTTTTGATCCTAACCCAATAACAATGGAGGATTGATTTGGAAATTCAGCCTAAAATCCATCCTTATATACATGTAGCTATTGTCCATTATTTAGTTGACCCCATAATGAGGAGTTTAGTTTTCCACCAACATTCAAAGTACAAGTTGGAAAACTACTAAAATTTACAACGGTCGGCTACCATATTACAACTATTCAAAGATTATGATACAAGTGAGACTGATGTTTGATTGATTCTCGTTTTTACAGTAAAGCGTAGAATACCCGAATAAATTGCATACTTATCAGCAATTATAAGATTTCTTAAGGTTAAATTTGGTTCGTTTAAGTCAATCCCGTCAGTGATTTACCCACATGAGGCCATTAGTCTTGGCTCACTGATTATCTTAAAAAAGGACGCCGTTAAAAGTCAAAAAAAAAAAAAAAAAAAAAAAAAAAAAAAAAAACTCTTTATAATATTACCTGAGTGATACAAACATCGTTTTTAGTACCATGTGGTATACTATAGCTGTAGTATGATTTATTTGTGAATAAACTTTATTGCTCTTTGCAGCACCATCCATGATTCAGCCATAGATATGTTATCATTATTACTACTACTAATTCTAAAGGTCAGTTGTAATAAAATACAGACAGAAAATAGCAGTAAATATCTGGATCATTGATCTGGATGCCCCAACATCCTATCCATAAAGTAAATAATAATCTCTTCTCTTCGCTTTTTTTTTTCTTTTGGATCTCTTAGTAATCTATACATTCAGATATTTTGCCGTATTATTACAAATAATGTTTGTAAAAAGTAACAACCCATTTTACCGTGGACAAAATAGATCCATACAATAAATACCGCGTCAAACATAATCATAATAATATTGGATCCATGGATGGTGACCATGCATCTATGGTAATTAGCAAGCTATAAAAATCCTGCCATTACAGCTATAACCACTATGGAGCAGTGTACCCGATAGATATTTTTTTATTCTATAGTTTTTCAAGTGGTTCAACTTCACCTTTTATTATTGTCAAATAATAACACCTTGGTAGATGGTTTCAAGGATATACCCTTCAAAGTTCATGTTAACAATTAGCACCTTAGAGGTTATGCAAGTTTGAAACATTATGATTATCCACCAGATAACAGCTGGCAAGTCATATTCTAAAAAATTACCCATCATCTAGCTATATATGGATATATGGATATGATAGACATCTATAGACATACATTAACTGTAGCTATAATATGGAACCAATAGAATCTATTATCCATCTAGATCAATAATCTGATTGCTTGTTATTCTAAATATTTAATAGAAATTTAGACTGAAGCCGACTCCCATTGCAATGGATAATTTTAAAATTAAGAAAATTTGATCCCAAGCAATACAGGGTTAAAGCCGGTAAAAGCTTAAAGGTTTAAAATCAATAAATTCTTAAAATTCTATTTCAATAAATAAATGAGTACTTGAAGGTTAAGACGAAGCATAATTCATTTAGACTGGACATCATATCCGTTTGGTTTTATGTTTATTCTATACTTCAGTCTAATTCAACCACTATATATATATATTGTTGGGGAAGTTTCGGATCTAGCAAAAAAATAAAGTTATACCGTAATACAAGAGAAAATCTATTCAACATGCAGACTATCTTAGGCTTATAATAACAGGAACTAATGTGCCCAGTCACAATTACATAAATAGTTCCATAGCAATAACTTAATTATAACTTTAAACCCAGGGTTTGATTGGTTAATCAACTTGGTAATAAGTATTTCATTACATTGTAGTTCTGCTATTACCATTGCAATACGTGAGCAATACATTTGGGCACAATTATGCAGCTACTATTATTGTTTTTGAATATTACATATAATTAGAAGGAATATTGTAACTGTATATTTTCAAGGTATACGTAGTAAATGGTTACAATACCGCTAAACAAATCCAATCGGTATTCACTTTTCACTCACGAGAATTGCATAATTCCATAGATCTATAGCTCAGTATCACTCATTTTTAATTTCAACTAAAACTAAAGATCAAATCTACTTATAACAGCTCAATATTATAATTGAATAGATGGTATTGATTGAAATAGATATCTCTCTTTCTTTTTGGGTTTTTGTTCCTACAACATATCTGCTTTGTTACTATTCTAATAATGAGCTTCTATAGACAATGTAAAATAAACAGCTTGTATCTTCTATTCTAATCAGGTATGTTAGATTATCCGGTTGGAACTAGAAACTTAAACAGACAGACAGCATCTGTTGGATATTTACAAAGGCACAAATTATTGAGGAGACCAAAATTATATATACACCGAAATCCGATCGAGCTCCGCGATGTGAGGACCGATTGTGCACGCCCCTTTAAACAGACCAAAATCACTAGTTAAATCCAACTCATTAATAAACTTTTAATAAAATTGCGCATTCTAAAAAAATAAGGATCTACATTACGACGGCTTGAGTGATAAGTATATAAAGCATATAAAGCTCAGCGCGTTTGCCTCCTTTCAAAAACTTTTTTTTTCTCTCAAATTCTCATAAACAAGAAACTATTAAACGCTATAATACCATGAAAACCATTCTAAAATACTCCTCATAATAATACCATTTACAATATTATATCAAATTGAAAAGTTTTGACAAAAATTTATATTAAAAATGATGAAATAAACAAAAAAATAGCATAAATATAGTGTGTCGAAGCCTTTACAATTACTATACCAGCCAAAGGGGTTACCCGGATGTTAGTTCATAACTTGGAAAAAAGCTACAAGGTAATTTTATTTTTGCTCCCAACAAGCTTGAATCAGAGGGGTAATACCCAGTAATCGCCACTTTCACTTCTGACATTCACTTTTTTTTATTAATCAAAACTTTTATCATCATACAAAAAAAAAAAATTCAATTTTATAATTATTAATCACCACTTTTTTGATTCATATTAATTATTTAATAGTTTATACAACAACCATTATACTTTCCCATTATTTTATTTATTATTTCTATTTATATTATTATTTGCATAAAAAAAGTATTAATTGTTCAACATGTCCAACGATAGTGTAGGTAATTTATACAATCTTGTCATTGAAGGAGTTATTAATGAAGCATCAACCGATTTTGAAGATAATGGTGTTGATTTCCAAACGATTCAAGAATTGAGAAAAATATGGCAAAAAAAGTTAACAGAAATGAATGTAGCTGCAATGCCATGGGATCCAAAACCTGAAGCTAATAGTACAGCAAAAGAAGAATCATCATCTTCTACTACTGCTGGAACAGGAGCAGCCGCTGCAGGAAATACAGCAGCAGCAAAAGCAGCGTCAGCAACAAATAGTAATAATACAATTAAGAATGAATCTTCATCAACACCATCTAATGGCCCTATTTTACCAGGTCCATCATCTGCAACAAATATTAATGGTGGGCTGGTCCTGCCGGGTGCACCAAGTATTACACAAACTGATGGTAATGATGATAATTTACCATTATCAAGAGAACAAATTGATACAATCATTTCAAATAGAGCAAATCAATTAGATGGTAATAATAAAATGACTATTAATATTATAAAAGAAGGTGATAAATTTATTCTACAAACTGATGGGTTAGATAGTGAAGAAAGTGAGGAAATCAATAGTGATTTGGACGATCCAGAAGATGAATTGGCAAGTGGTGATGAAGATGATGATGATGAACAAGGTCAAATCATGTTATGTTTATATGATAAAGTTCAACGAGTTAAGAATAAATGGAAATATGTTTTGAAAGATGGGGTTGCAAATATTAACGGTAAAGATTTTGTATTTTCAAGAGGTAGTGGTGAAAGTGAGTGGTAATTTTAAAAGGCAAAAACTTTTTATTATTGTTATGATCATTATCTCAAAAAAAAGAAAAATCAAAAACACATAGAGCTTATTTATATCAATTTGTATTTAACAGTTAAAAAAATTAAAATTTTTATTTCATATTATGTTTGTAAATTGTAAGTCTTGATTATTGTACTGGAAAATTCCCGAATTAGTTTTATACAGTTAATTGATGTAATATTAAATATCAACGGTGAAAAATGCCTTCTTTACTGGTCAAAGTAGAGTATTGCACGTCACTGATACATAAGATAATACCCTTAGCACTAAATGAGATAACTTATCAGATGAAATCAGCCCAAATCAACAAATCAAGTTACAAGATTTTTCCTCAAATCCCCTTTAACGAAAATATAGAACTATGTATATTGCAGATGCTTATACAACTAATGCACCTTTGCAATAACTATATTGATTAGAAAAAAATGCGTAATTGAATACAAAGTATGTACAATTCAACGGTGCACAGCTATTCTTAACGGTTTTTAACTGAATCATGCAAAACCGAGTACACAAATCAGCACAATTGCTGCTGGTGCACCATAATTAAATGAAAAAAAAAAAAAAAATTCATGCAGCCGTTTATTCTTCTCAAATTTTCAATTTTAGCCCCTAACAATTAAATATCATAAATATCCGAGTTTTTCCCACAATAAAACAGGGAAAAAAAAATCCGTATTTAATAATACTATAAAACTTTAAATTCTTTCAAAAAAAAGTTTAAGCGCATCGACACAACTAAAGAATAAAATGATAGATAAGTGCACATTACATACATACTCTCCAGGAGTTATTGCAATTGAACATCCTAAAACAGCAAATCATGATAAAATTATATTATTTATTGGAGGGTTGGGAGATTCTATTGGTACAGTACCATATGTATCTGAATTATCAAAACATTTAGATTCAAATGGTTGGAGATTAGCAGAATTAGATATTCAAAGCTCAAGACAAGGGTGGGGTACAGGATCATTGAAAAGAGATGTTGAAGATATTTGTAGAGCAGTCAAATATTTTAAAAAATTAGATGGGATTAATAAAATTGTACTATTAGGACATTCAACTGGTTGTCAAGATTTAATTCATTATGTTTTAACAGCTGTTGGTAAACATAGAGGTAATAAAAGTGTCAAAACTACCAAAAAACCAGACATTTTAGTTTCATCAGTTGATGGCATAATTTTACAAGCTCCAGTGTCAGATAGAGAAGGAATTGTCGGTGATTTGGGTAAAGAAAAAATTGATTCATTAATTCAACAAGTTGAAAAAGATTATTTAATTAAAGGATTATATAAAGAAATTTTACCAACAAGTTTTAGTCTTTGGAGTGGCGGTGTTCCAATGTCAGCTTATAGGTTTAGATCATTATTTGGTGAAAGAGGTGATGATGATTATTTTTCAAGTTATTTAACTGACGATGAAAATAAATTAACTTTTGGTAATGTAAATGTCCCAATTTTGGTATGTTTTAGTGGGGAAGATGAATTCGCATCATCTTTAAATAAACAAGATTTAGTTGATAGATGGCAATCAGTAACTAGTGAAAAATATTGGAGTAAAGAATCTGGTGTTATACCTGGTGCTACTCATAATATTGGTCCAAGTTCTGGCGATGAAGCAATTCCAAACTTTATTAATAGAGTTGTAAAGTTTGTTTCTTCTTTAGACTAGTTTTATTTAATTTTTTTTATTACATATATATTTGCATTTTAGATTTAAATTAATACTTTATTCTATTCTATCCACTATATATGAATTTTGTAGAATTAAATAATCCGAGTTTCTACCTCAGGCTAGCTATATATAGTAGCGATAGAGGGGTGAAATTTTCAACGCCCGCGACAATACTGTAAAAACTGTGTTTTTTTCTTGGTCTTTTTGTTCACAACCAAAATTCAATCCGAACACATCACACATCATCATCACAAAACAAAAACATTCAAACACAAAATATTATACATAAAAAATGGATCCATTTTCTGATCTATTGAAACCAAGTAATAATAATAGCAATGCAAGCTCACGTACCAGCACTATGAGTAGCTCATCGAATACAAATAAAATGGATAGTTTTGCTAGTTTAGCTAAACAAGCAGCTGGATCCAGTGGTAATAAAACGATAAGTAAAGCCCAAATGGCTAAAATGTCATTAGTTGAAAGACAGAAATTACAAGCTCAATTAGACCAAGAAAATAAAAAGAAGCAACAGGATAATTGGTCAGGATTGGATTTATTAGGTGGAATTGGTAGTGGTTCAAGTAATGATTCAATATTACAACCTCAACCTCGAAGTTTTAGCCCAATTGGTTCATCCGGTGTACCGTCTCAAAGTACATCGCCAGCTCCTACTTCTATCAATACTAACACTAACACTAACACTACTTCTACTATCAATAATAATACTAATAATAATGAACAAAATATTGATGATTTATTTGATGTCTTTAATAAACCACCTCCACCTCCTGAACCAGTACAAGCACCACAAAAGAAGGAATCTCCACCACCTAGACCTCGACGACCAGAACCTACACAACCACAAGCAGAGCAATCATATAACATAGAACAAGAATACAATCGAAATAGTCAGAGAGCTAGGCCAGTTGAACAAGAAGAAGAAGAAGAGCATCCTCAAGATGGTCCAATCGCTGAATTAGTGGATATGGGATTTTCAGTAGATCAAGCTAAAGAGGCTTTGGAACATACATCAAATGGTACTGATATCAATCAAGCTATTAGTTATCTAATGAGCAAAGCACATAAGAAAACTCGACCAAAGCATGAACAAGATGAATGGGAAGAACAAGAACGGCAGAAGCAAGAACGAAGAGCTCAATCAAATAGTGATAACAAACCAATTATTGGTGGTTATAATAAGGATGATATTAGTAAAATGGCTACAGAATTTTCAAATACTTTTATTACCAAGGCAGGGAAATTTTGGCAACAAGGTAGAAAAAATGTTGCAAAAGCTATCGAAAATTATCAGCAAGCTCAAGCTCCAGCAGATGGTACACCTGCATGGATGAGAGATGCTGAAATGTATAAACAACAAGAGCAAAGGTTACCAAGTAGTAGAAATGCGGCAGCAGAGAGTAGTAGTAAACAGCAAGAATCAAGGGATGATAGATCAAGATCTAATGCTACTGCTCCAAGAAGGAAGTTCAAATTTGATGATGATGCAGAAGTATTACCAATGTATTCTTCAAGAAATAGAAGACGACCTCAAACTTCATCAAATACACCTGTACAAGAGCAACCAGAAAATTCACAACCATCTAGACCAACATCGTCACCTCAAAACTATAAATCACAACCTCAAGAGGTCAATTTGTTTGATAATGACTGGAATTCATCAGCACCACCATCATCATCAAACCCAACACAATCAAATAGACAGGTCCCACCTAGACCCCCATCATCATCATCATCAAGACCAGCTAGTACTCCCCCACCACCCCAACGACAGCAACCTACTATCTCGCCAACTGCAATGGACATGATCAGTTCAGCAAGGCAATCGGGTGTTGAAGCTCATCAACGAGGTGATTATGGTAAAGCAATTGAATATTTCTCTCAAGCTTTAGATTCAACTCCACCAAACCATTTATTACAAGTTGTAATTTTATCAAATCGGTCAAACTGTTATTATAAATCAGGTCATGCTAAAGAATCTTTTAATGATGCTATTCAAGGTATAGATATCATTGGTTCTTCATTAGGTTCTAATGAAAAAGTTGAAGATAAAAGTCTAAAAGATTTATGGTCAAAATTAGTTACCAAAAAAGCTCAATCAGCTGAATTATTAGAAAAATACGATCAAGCATTAGAGAGTTGGAATTTATTAATGAATAATGGATATTCATCTAAACAATCCTTAGAAGGTAGAAGAAGATGTCAATCTGTACTAAGCCCCAATAAGCCTTCCTCGGCATCTTCATCCAATGTACCAAGTTCAAGAGCTTCACCTGCTCCTGCAAGACCATCATCTAGATCAAATGGTGGAGGAGGACCAACAAGTAAAGAAGGAATAGAAGCTGTTAATAGAGTCAAAACTCAGCACATGAAACAAGAAAAAATGAACAGTGAAAGAATGCAATTTACTGAAGCAGTTGATAATAAAATTATAACGTGGAAGCATGGTAAAGAAGATAATTTACGTGCATTATTAGCATCATTAGATACAGTTTTATGGCCAGAATTACAATGGAAAACCGTATCAATGGCTGATTTAGTTATGCCTAAAAAAGTTAAAATTGCATATATGAAAGCGGTTGCAAAGACACATCCTGATAAAATTGATGATAATGAATCAACAGAGCATAAAATGATTGCAAATGGGGTTTTTATTACATTAAATGGTGCATGGGATGGTTTTAAAAAACAAAATGGATTATCTTAGTTTGAAATTATTTTATTTATAATTTTAGTCATTTATTTACTAATTTTAATAACTGTTTTTTTTTTTTGTTGTTTTTTTATTTGTCTTTTTTTTTTTATAGAAACTATCTTCTCATTAACTATTGATCATGTTGTTCGGCATATTTTTTAAACTCATCCATATTCTTTGCGCCCATATTCTTAACTTGATATTCCAATCTCCAAGGATATTCGTATTTACCAGTAACAACTTCAACAAAATGCATTTTATCTTCACCTAATTTTGGCCATAAATCATCCAATTCTTTAATATTAGTAACTTGATGAGTCTCACATTGATCTTCACCACCAAAAGTTTCAACTAATTTTGTCCATTTCCATTTTGGACAAATATCATTATATTTTCTTGTTGGACCAAAAATAGCCCTTTCAATTGAGTATCCTTCATTATTAATTAATAAAACAATTGGATTTAATTTTTGTCTTGCCATTGTACCTAATTCTTGAATTGTCATTTGTGCTGAACCATCACCTTCAACTAAAATAGATCTACCACCCAAGTTTCGTTCTTTTTGTGCAATTGCGGTACCTAAAGTAGCAGGTAATGTAAAGCCAATACATGAAAAGAAAATTTGTGTAACAAAATCACTGTTTTCTTTTAATTGAACATCTGCTGCTGCAAATTGAAATGTACCAGTTTCAACTAATAAAGTATCATTTGGTTTCATTAATTTGTTCAAACTTTCAACTAATTGAGTTTGAGAAATCATATTCTTACCATGTGGTTCAACATGTGGTGGTAATTTAGAAACTTCAGGTTTTGGTGAAATGGTTGGTAATTTAGATGTATCAATCATTTTAGTCAATTTATCAATCAATCCAACTAAACCAATATTTTCAGTTCTTTTACCTTGAATATCAGTATATTTAATTTGAATTGATACTAAATTTTCATCTTTAATTTCTCTTGTGAACCCACCAGTATTACTATCAGTAATGAAAGTCCCCAAATTTAAAACTAAATCACTACTATGGATTTGATCTGAAATACCTTCAGCCGATGCTAATCCATTATATACACCAACAAATTGTGGATGATTTTCATCAACACTTGCTTTACCTAAATTTGTAACATAAGTCCAAAACCCTAATTTTTCAATAAAACTTTTGATTTGATTTCTTGTTAAAAATCTTTCAGCTAACATATCAACTAAAATAGTTGGGTTCTTACTAGAATAAATCAATGGTAAAATCTTCTCAATAGTATCATTAGCTAATTGCTCTTCTGCATCAGCACCATATAATCTTGTATCTAAAGGATTTGATAAAGAACTATAATCAACTTTTCTTAAAAATAAATCAACTGGTACATAAATATACCCAGGAGAACTATTTTTAATAACATTTTCAATAACATTATCAATTTGTTTTGGTGCATTTGATAAATCGGTAATCATTTCAGTACAACATGAAAAAGGATCTGATGCTTGGATATATCTTGTATGGTCCGGTTCACCTAATGGACTATCTAATTGAACATGATGAATTCTCCATTTTTGATCTTGGACTGGTCTACCAGTCATCCCAACAATATGTACAATTGGTACACTTTCAGCCCTTGCACCAGCAATACCATTTAATGCAGATAATTCACCAACACCAAAAGTAGTAATCAAAAATCCTGGTCTTTTTTTAACTCTTGCATAACCATCAGCTGCATAAGCTGCATTCAATTCGTTACAACATCCAACCCAATTTAAATCAGTGTTAACTTCTAGTACTTCTAATAATGTCAAATTGAAGTCACCAGGTACCCCAAAAATATGTTCAACACCTAATTCTTTAGCTCTTTCAAAAAGATATCCTGATAATGTTTTATCTAAATCTGCAGTCATCGTATCTTATAAAAATATTGTGTGTGGTTTTTAAATTAAGAAAAAGAGAGAGTAAACTGTATTAATAAAAGAGAACCAGAATTTTTTTTGGGGCTGTATCAGGATATTGAACCCTTTTTATAGTAAATTGGATCATTCCGCACCCAGATTTCTAAAACTAATACAAAAATGATGTTTTGATACTCGAATAGTAAGAAAACGCGGGGTGGAATCTTTAATAAACTTTTAAGCTTGACGATCATCGATTTTTTTCGCCCATCCATCGCAATCGGCTCATAAAAGAAGAATGATTTAAACCCTTTTAATGAAACCTTCAAGCGCTGATACCCTCCGAGCGCTTAAAAAACTGGCTCTTTTGTTCTCGATCTTTGATTTTATCACCGAGAAATTCTGGATTAAAGTGTTCAAGCGCGTGGTGATCTGAGACATCTCAGCAGCCACAATTTTGGGTTTCTGAGAATTAAAGTGAGTGTACGGCAGGTATCCGCGTTTGATTCCGTACTATTTCCAACATAAACTATAGCTTTCTACAAGACATTTTCAATCTCATTTTGTTGGGTTTATTTAAAGAATATTTTTGGAAAAAAATCTGAGTCTAGAGCTTTTTACAATATATTGTAATGTGTAATGTATTGTAGTCTAATTTCGTAAAATTATGCATATATGCTATAGATTTGCGCTACGTAATGTTCATTTTATTAACAGTATAATCAATCAAGCCGATGAGGATATATTATAATGGAGTCAAACTACTTCGTTTAGTTTAAATACTTATATACATTGGATATATATGTGACTCGTATTACTACCTGCTACCAAAAACTTTTATTGCATGCACCTAGGCTTGAGTCCAGTTGTATACAGGTATCAGTTCGATCAACGATTAGACCGATCCATATCGTTCGCAAACCTATTATATTACCTCAAGAGCAAACCATCATCTATCAATGTATAGAATACGAGATATCTACAATTAGCCTTCTAACTAACTAAGAGCTACTTCAGAATTATGTCAGTTAAGAGTGAGTCAATAGTATACATATATTAAGTTTATAATTTCGGCATTGGGTAGGTTTTTTCTCCGCAGTATCACGGTTCTTGGTGGAAAGTATGGATTTTTCAATGATCAGCATGTCCTGGCTCAATATCTAATGTAGCTTGAAAATATTTTTGTTCTTATTATTATTAAATACAATACCGAATTTTATCCATCTACAAAGTATAGCAAAACCCGTGAGATTAATCGTATTAATAATTTATGTTCTAAGAAAGCAGTTCCAGTTTACTTTCTAGCAAGAGTCATGAAGCAAGAGGTTTGGCTTGTTAGTTTGAGATTTAAGACTTGGATTTAAAATATACTGTTATTGTGGCTTTATGAGATAGGGCTTTAAATATTCTGCTGGATATGGGGTAGATGATGAGGGGGTAATAGAATTTTGTCAGGGATAGTAAAGTAAGCTGTTCACGTGGAAGCTAGTGGTATCTCAAATACAAGCAGCTATATATAACCTTCTGTTCTAAATTTACCCAGCATAAGAGTACAGTCGAACCTGGAGCAACATCGATGCTAGAATTTCTGTACTAAGATACAGTCAATGAATTGTCAAGGTGATGTAATATTATGGTTGCACACATGCCTCAAACAGTTTTATATTTGGTGATGAAAACTAATGAGATGTAAAGATTATAATTAAGAAGCACACATGATGAATTCAAACATAACTTTTAATGACTAAAGTAATGAATGCCAATTAATTAATCGTTTTAATGATGTGCAGAGGGTTTATACAGATTTAATTCAGTTTAAGCTATAGCCATTGTTCTAATCAAGGTACGGTATTATAAATAATCTGCAAATAGAAACATGTAGCAACTCACAGTGACTATTCCACAAAACTTCTAAGTCTGAATAAAATTAAATATTAAGGTAAAGCTTCTTTATTATTAGCAGACCTAGTTATAATAGAAGGTAAATAAACAGATCACCAGAAAGGAATTTGATCTTAGCTAACCTCAAAAATGCCCCAGCAATATTTTCATATTTTACAATATTCAAACCTTTTTGTTCTAATTAGTGGTTCAGGTTTCTCCGCAAAATACCAAAATAATGGTACAGTATGTACAAGTACTCTCCGATCGATCAATATCTGAAATAGAGTAATACATCCGAGATAAACCTCACACATTGATGCAGACCAATATCAATTGTAATTAATTATCTGCAGGATCATTGGATATTTTACAGATATATGCTCTTAATGCTGGTAAAAGAATAAAGCCATAGTTTTGTATATTGCTAGATTCTTTTTTTTTTTTTTTTTTTTTTGGGAGGAGGTTGCTGATAATGTATTGTTGTGGCTGGTGAAAAAGCGGAAGATCTTGTGGTTAAACGCTAATAACCGTAAATAGCCGGGGCTATTTGAGTGTGGTAAGGTGGGCTTAAACACGATGCGGGTTCGGTTTGATAGTTCTACGCGTCACGGTTGTGATTGAGTGGGCTTATGGGCTATCTTTTAATTTGTAGTAGTGGTGTTAGGGGATATTATCAGAGTATAACAAAATCCTTTATTCAAAATCTATGTTCCATATAAAAATCTTAAATCTTACGTGTTACAATTTTCTTTATAATAAAATATTAATTCTTGGGACTTTAATCATTTAGTATCGAAACTCCGCCATTTGACAGATATCAATTGTGATGGATGTTTCATAGGTATATTTTCTCACGTTTGAAAATTGCTTTGATCCAAATTATTTATCTTTATGCACATGTATTGGTTGGATTATTGAGACAAATTAAGTTTGGCATAAAAGCGGTTGTCTATCGATACTATGCTAAGGATACTGCTTAATGGATATTCTTATGTGTATGCTAACTTGTGTATTCTTGCTTATGTAATCATCGCGACATTTTTTCTGTCTTCTACTTTTTATGTTTTTGGCAATTAAGTATCTTCAAAAAGAGACACAATCAGCCAAGCTAATATTTAATATATTAGTTTGGTGTATATCATTCATTTTAGCTAGAACAAACTATAGCTATAGTAGATAATTGTAGGTAAATTGATAAGAGCAGCATATATCGAAGTTCTCACAAAGATTTATTTCTGCTAGAATCGGACATATCAAGTGATTTCTAAAATCAATCTAAAAATCATTGATTATTATCCATTTATGAAGTAAAAATAGATAGATCTATCTTCGCTACAAGTAGATTGCTAATATTTAAATATTTCTGGATATGTGAAATCACAAGAAGACCAAAATCCTCTAGAGAAAATTGTTTATTCTATAGAATCATCTTTGGATAAGAATACTTTTAATCCAGAATATTTATATCTATTCTATTTTTTACCTCTGATATACATTACTTTTTTAAATACTCATCATTCACCTTTGCTAGAACTGGAAGATAGGTATACCCTGAAGCAGGATAAATATTATTAAGCTAATATCACTGAGTATAAGCTTACAACGCCATTTTAGCCAATTATTTGTAAAAATTTAAATTAATGATAAAATACCACGGTAGTTACATATATATCAAACTGCTCAAGGCTGAAACCCAAGCATGTAGTTTATGCTGTGAGTCTTAATATCAATTAATATTAGTTAAATATGAATTTTCGTACAATAACTTAAACAAACCAAACTATCGATAAATGTCTTTCAAACGATCAATCGGGTTGTTGTATCTTTACCGCAGACCTAATAGTTTGGATAAACAAATCAATTGATCAATGCCGAGTGGGGTTAATTAATCCCGCTTTAAGTTGCGGCTTAGAAAAAATTTTAAGCACTGGCATGCAAATCTTGTATTGAACTAATTATACATAACCGAACTTGTTTAAATTATTTTCTTATTTCAATGATATTAATTCAGCACTAAGATGCCTATTTTGTTGGTCACTTGAAATTTTATATGTTGTATTCTCAATTTTTTAATGAATTTAAACCATATGAAATTCAAGAATTCTAATAAGCTCTTTTAAGGCTATCCATAATGATACCCTAATATTGAATTTATGTATATAGAAACCTCTAATCAGCTTAAAATACACGATTCAAAAACACGTAGAGCACACACAATACCGCGTTACTGGAACAACTTTCATAACATCTAGACAGCATTTCCTTTATGCTGTATCACTGTACAAGAAAAATAAACCTTCTTTGAGAAAAATAAATAATAAATAAATTTAGTTTACAAAAATATAAATACATGCAATAAACCCATTCCTGCAAAAAATTGTATATCATTGATTAACTAGCAGATGGAGGTGCAGAGCTTTGTCTTTTTAATTCCTCATTATACCTATCAATAGCTAATTGTAAACTTGTAACTAAAGGCTGGAAACTGTTTCTGATTTTATTACAATCTTCATTATTACCACCTTCTTTGACAACTGCATCAACTCTTTCAATACATTTTTTCAACATTGGTACTAATTTCCCTAAAGTTGCAGCTTGATTTGGATCTCCAGATTGAAAATGAATCCAAAAATGTTTTAAAAATTCTATTGAAGTTGCATGACACGATTGAATTTGATCAAATAATTTTTTTTCACCATTATTTCCCCATTTTTCATTATTATCTAGATTTTGTGATGCTTCTTTTGCTCTTAATCTAACCGTATCATTAAATTGGTTTCTTGCTTCCAAAACTTCATCATGATTTTCTGATACACTTGATAAATCAATTTCACCTTCTAAAGTAGTTCTCATTCGTTTTTGATACCTTAATAAATCATCTTTTGTATATGATAGATTTTCTTTTACTGCTAATTGATCTTTAATTTGTAAATTGACTCTTTGACTAGTATTATCATCTTCAGCTAAATCTCTTAATCTTAATTGTTCATCCCATTGATCTTCATCTTCTTTACTAATGCCATTTTCTGTTAAATTATCAGTTGGTCGTACACCATTATTTCTATCAAATAACATTCTTTCTGATAAATTATTAAAAGAACGAATTAATGACATTACATCATTACCAGATTTGCCAGCTCTCATTGTTAAATCTGGCCTATTACCATAAGTTTCAGGTTGATTTTCAACATTACCTTCAATATTTAAATATTGTGGTACATTAAAATTTTCCTCCAAATCTATTTTTCTTTTTTTACCAATATCTTCATTAATAGTAAGATATTTATCTAATATCGTATCCATTGAATCATTTGGATTGATTTTTTCACCTTTTAATTTCTTATATAATCTTGACTGGAAAAACCTATCCCAAAATATTCGTTCAGATATCTGTGGTACTGTATCATTATATGCTTGTAAAACAATTGGGTATTGTTCCAAAATATCTTGAATTTTATCTCTTGATAATGATAAATTTAATTGATTATTATCACCAATTGTTGGTTTAATTGTACTCAAAACATTATATTTTCCTCTCTTTTGACATTGCTGAAATGCAAACGATCTTAAAATTGATATTCTTTTACTCCAAAAATCTGTTGGATTAACTGATCTTTCACCATGAATAACAGTTGCAGTAAAAGTTTTCCCCAATTCTTTATTTTCTTTTAATAATTTCTGTTGTAATTGCAAATTTGCTAATAAACTTTTGGTATCTAATTTAATACTTTCTTCTAAATGTTTATTTTTTGCCGTAGTAGCTTGCCTTTCAGCTTCTTGCTTAGCTTGTTCTTTTGCTTTTTCTTCTGCTTGCCTGCATTGTTGAATCAATTGTTGTATTGCTACTTTTGCTTCTTGTAGTAATTCTTTTGAACCAAATATAAAAGAAAATTCCAATTTATTATTAGTTTCATCTTTACCAGTTGTAATTTTCATAATACTTTTGGCACTTTTCTCTGGTGAGGTGACCATTCCCGTAACATCATTAAATTGAATAAGTATCACATTATTTGGATCGCCCGTTTGAGACCAGACTAACCCTTTCTCATCATCTGTGCTATTCAGTGTTCCAACTTTTTTTTTCACACTAACAGGGTACGAAATCCCCATTTCTTCTATATAATGTCTAATTTATATATACACAAAATTATACTAAAAACAAAAATCCAATATCAGGCTAATAACTATTAACTGAATCATGGTTGGGAGATTAAGTTTTTTCTTTTTTTTTTTTTTTTTTTTTTTTTTATTATTTTAAAATTTTTAAATTTT